>CAJQUW010010602.1:0-141721 GCA_907163375.1 Prostheceraeus crozeri
ATTACCATCGTATTAAACAATGACAGAAGTTTCTTTATCTGGCTTAATTTGATTCAATGTGACTTTGCATTCCTCGTCATCGAATTATTCAACTTGCCTCTTCTTCACATTGTATCATTAATTACTTCAGATTCTTGTTATTGTTGTTTATTGAAATAATATTCAAAACGTGCCTATAACAAATTTTGAAAAAGTTTGCTAACTAATTCAGAATGCAGTTTTTGAAAAAATCACGTCTCAACAAGCAATTAACTACTTCAGTCTTGCATGCTTGGAAGTTGAAGTCTGAAAAATTGACTAAAAGCAAAAGTTATATGAAAAAAGTTACACAAATACATGAATCAGTTAACGGAAATTAGATGTTATGCATATTTTGTGACCATTAGGAAGAACGAAAAATGAACCCTTCTATCGTTGGAAAATCGATTGGAAACAATGCCCGTACAGAAAAAATTGGTATGAAACATACTATGGACATGTAACGCTCTGTCGGGCCATACCCTGGCATACGTATGATTCATACTATGACTTAACATAGTATGAAACTTAGTATGAAGCATACCCTAAATCATACTGAGCAAAATCATACTATGAAACATACCATGAAAAATCATATACGGATTCATACCAGACACACTGTGAAAACGTAGTATGAATCATAGTATGGAACAGACTTATGAAGCATACTATGAACATGTAACGCTCTGTCGGGCCATACCCTAACATACGTACGATTCATACTATGACTTTACATAGTATGAATCATATTATGAAAATAGTATGCATACTCATATGGCACACGCTGTGAAAACATGATGTGAAACATAGTATGGAACAGACATACGAAACATAGTATGAGACGTACTAAGAGCATGTAACGCGTTGTCGTGCCATACGCATGAATCATACAAAGAAACATACTATGAAAATAGGTACGTATACTCATCCTAAACACACATGAGTTTTCAGAGTATGTTCCTGACATAAAAATGCAACATATATGCATACAGCAATATATCGTACGAAGGAATATCATACATAAGCACATATGTTTTGATGTTGTACATATATTCTATAACAGCATGAATTCATTATTATATGCATCACTTATCATATGAATAATAACATGCATTCTGTATTCAATATGTCGTATTTTAATCTGAAAGGAAACAAAGTCAAAAGCACCTTGTCTCTCCGGTAACATGTCAAATGTAGCAAGTCAACTGATTTAGATAGAGAACATATCATGAGGGAGACAGCTATTAGCATCATTTTAAGATCAAAATAATTACAATTTTTCATACGTTAAAATCACATATATGGCATTCATTTGTTATAACACACGAACGACGTACCCATTTGATCAAAGATAAACGTTTTTGTATGATTTTTTAAAATCAAAGTTCGAGTGAAGAGGACGGTACCATAAACCCTTAAGCAGAAGATAAAAAAAAGAAAGTGAAGCAACTCGTTAGCATTCACTAGCATAAACAATCTTAAAAGAATCCGTTACCGTTACCTGTAATTCAAGCAGCTAATAATAATGCTCCCACGTCAAGACAGTGTGAAGTCTATTGTTTTGATGTTCATACAAGTTCATTTATGCTTTCAATGGAAATAAACTAATACTTATTATTAGAGAAGTGAAAGGAACCAGGAGCCTTCTGAGTTAGACTGGACAACCCTGATGGGCATGATGGAAAACTTCAGATACAATGACACACTAATAAAAGAATTGTACACGTTTATGATAAGGTGGCAATTTCTCAAGCAATAATAGGAAAGATAAATAATCAAAATAAATATCAACAATATTTTTCGAAACTAATTGAATTAGCTTTTATTACTTTCATGAATCATGTTTGATAGAATTTCTTATCTTAAATGTGTTGGTGCTCAAAATAGCGCTTAATCAATGGCAACTCAAGGAAATTATATTAGTAACACTTTCATATTTAACTTTAAGATTACTCAAAAATGGACTTTCAAATTTTCACTGACATTGTAGAGAATACACATGAGACTTTTCAAAAGTAAACTCGTTGAATAACTAATTCTTTGAGCAAAAGAAAGCTGCAAGACACGTTATTATTTCGTTTAAACAAGAATAATACCTGCTCTTATATGCATGGTAATCGTTAATCAAATTCTTATGATATCATCATGTTATGTAAAAAAATGCATGTAGGTCATGCAATTATGAGATGAGAAGGATCCAACTCGATGAATTCTTGGTTAGATGAATCATTTATGCATTAAAAATAAAACAAAATCGATGTATTGGGCATCATCAGTAGGTTTTCACTATCATTTTCAAAATACGTTGAAATATTGTGGAGATACTGTGGAAGCTCCATAAATATCATTATTGCATTAATAATCATAGGAAAACAATGAGTAATATTTCAGAATTGTATGCATTAAGTACCATACGTGTTTGATAAAATCGTCTCATATGAAATTTTCAGCTTGTAGCAATTACGTTTTGTATAAAGTATCTGAAAAGCATGAACAATATATACATATGTATGAAAGAATTTCATTATCACAAGAATCAGAACTATTGACGAATTCGTTATCTGCAAATAATGTCATTATATGATAGCAAAATAGTTATTTAATACTAGACAAAGATTTTTCAAAATAGTAAAATTTGTATCGTTTGTTTTGTTCGTCTGTGTCGTCATGCACGTATTCGTGGAAATATATCGTAAATCTTTCTTCTTCTTTAGTTCAATAAGTTTTTCGAATCTTCTTTGTAAAATGTTTCCATGTATCTCTTTGCCATTCGTATATACTCCTTTCATTGCAGTTATTATGTATTCATATTCTGTAGAGTCTGCCATTCTAAAAAGTTTGTCTTTGTGATATTGTTCCGTTCTTTGAGCAATTGTTTTTTCTCTATATAAATGTCTCAATAATTTATATAGAGAAAAAACAATTGCTCAAAGAACGGAACAATATCACAAAGACAAACTTTTTAGAATGGCAGACTCTACAGAATATGAATACATAATAACTGCAATGAAAGGAGTATATACGAATGGCAAAGAGATACATGGAAACATTTTACAAAGAAGATTCGAAAAACTTATTGAACTAAAGAAGAAGAAAGATTTACGATATATTTCCACAAATACGTGCATGACGACACAGACGAACAAAACAAACGATACAAATATGACAACCCAGACGAACCAAATTAATAATAGAAATATCTGTGAACAAGAAATACATGAAACCACAAATCTCCAAATAAATCTCCCTGCGATAAACAACAACAAGACAAATGAAATACTTGTTGCCGACCTTAGTAAGACATTGAATGAACAGGAACTGTCTTTATTAAAAAAAGGTCCAAAGTTCTCCTTAAGTACACAGATAAATGATAAAACAATCGAAGATTTCAATGTCAACTACAGCAGATTGGCACATCAATTAAGATGGCAGGATGCACTGAAGGATAATGATGACGTACAACCTCTTTAAGAAATATCCTTGGCACACAAACCTCCGAATGCCTGAGCCTAACAATGAATTAGAACAAAAACTAACACGAACGAACCAACGAATACGAATTTTACTTGAAAATGAAAAGAAAAAGAAACAACACAATAACTTGTCGAAACTAGAACAAGAAACATTGAAGAATTTGAAAAACAAAAATATGATATTCCTACCTAGCGACAAAGGAACAGAATTCTGTATAATAGAACAAGATAAGTATTCCGAAGCTGGCAAAATCCATCTTTCTGACATCACCATGTACCAAAAAATATCGCACATCTCTTGCAGTACTATTGAGAATAAATTGAACAATGCTTGGAAAGTATCAGCTCATCTAGGAAAAGTGCCAAATTACATAATGAAAAGTTACATAACGCACAACACATCCCTTCCGCATTTCTATCACTTGATCAAAACCCACAAACAGAGTGAAAATCTAAAAATTCGACCTATTGTTTCAAACAGCAATGGACCTACGAAGAAACTAGCTTGGTTACTCAGCAAAATGTTATCTCCTTTATTATCAACAGTAGAAGCTCATCTAAAAAACAGTCAAGAGTTGATTCATTTTATTTCTTCCAATTATAACGACAACTTTAAGTATCCGTGCAGTTATGATGTGATTTCGATGTATCCTTCCATCCCAATTGAAGAAGCTATCTTTCAAGTAAACAACATTCTTCTACAACAAGGAATTAACAACCTCGGAAATATTCCTCTTCAAGCAATCATAAGCCATCTCAAAGTAATTTTAGATAACACATATTTTACATACGAAAACGAAATATACAAGCAAGTCAAAGGCTTACCAATGGGCTCATCTTTATCACCGATATTAGCAATTCTATTCATGGACAACATAGAAAAGAGAGCCTTACAAAGTATCAACAATATATGGATATTTAAACGATATGTTGATGACTGTTTCGTATTAACAGAAAACAAAGAGAAAGCAATTGAATTCCATACACTTCTTAATGCACAAAATCCAAACATTCAATTCGAAATTGAACTACCAAATGACAACAATACTTTGAGTCTTTTAGACTTTACAATTACGACGAACTCCAATGAACCAATCTTTAACTTCTACAAGAAAACAGCCAAAAAAAATATTTTCATTAACTTCAAGTCCAATATATCTGCATCCACTAAGCTGGCAGTTATCCATAATGAACGAAACAGAATTGAAGAACGATGCTCGAACAAATCCATAGCCGAAAGTCATCTACAAAATTTCGATGAAGTGTTACGATTGAACGATTATCCAGAAAAATTCATTCAAGCTTCGAAAAAACGACGACGAAATAAGAAAAATGAAAATAACAAGAATAAGAAGAAATGTTATCTGAAATTACCATTCATTTCGGATCGAATGAACCAGAATATAAAGAGAATATTCCAACAAGAACAACTGAATGTTGGACTTGCACAACGTTCAAAAACTCTGAGGAATGTATTACAAAATAAAATCACAACCAACAAAACATGTCAACTCACTAATTGTCCCATAAACAACAACGAACTTTGTTTCAGACAAAATGTGATTTATAAAATAACTTGTTCGAAATGTCAAAAATTTTATATTGGGAGTACCATCAGACTACTGCATACCAGAATTAAAGAGCACGTTACTCAAAAAGCATCATTAGTACATAAGCATTTGAAATTATGCAACAGTAACCACATAACAACAGAAGTAATAACACAAGAACACGACAATACTAACATCAGACTACGTGAAGCAGTGTGGATCAACAAGCTACAACCGAAAATTAACTCGAGAGAAGAACGTGAACAATATAAATATTTCCTTTTTATATGAATTATATGGATAACATTCTCTATACTTGTACCTCCAATAATAATTTTTACATCTATGACATCTAAGTAATTATTACATCTATGCACTTCATATACTATCAATACTTCTATGGATTTCATTTACTTACTAAAACCTTGATATCTTACTAACAATATTTTTCAAAATCGTTTGATATTTGTAAACATAAAATCCTTTTATCTCCTGACGTGGCCTGTGTAGGCGAAAATTTGGGAAATAAAATAATAATAACAGCATCGGCTACTTTCGATTCATACTAGACAAAGATAATTAAATGAAAGATAATTATTTCCAATGACCTAAGATAAAAATGGGTACGTCATTCATCACAAAGTTGAACAGCAACATTATGAAACATATTCAACGAAAGTTATACGTTATTTGATATCACTCATTAACCTCTGTATAGATCTCTAGTATTAGTTAACTCTGTATAGATGACTGATAATCACCAGCATCATTCAGCATGGGTACAAAATTCGGGTTACGCATCAAACATCATAGTAGAAAAAATTGTCGCTACCCAACATAGATTACTCCTGCACAATAACATGTAGTATGTGTGTATACGGTATGAATTTAAATAATCAATTATGACTATGTTTCACAGTATGTTAATACATACGTATGCGAAATTCATACTTATGCATACTATGTTTCATACTATGATAATGCATACACATGCGTAATACATTTTTATTCATAGTATGTTTTATAGAATGTCAAGACATACGTATGCGCTATTCATATTTATGCATACTATGTTTCATAGTATGTTATTACATACATATGCGTTGTCATACTATTTTTCATACCTTTTCATACTATGAATCATACGGACTTATTTCTGTACGGGAATGGTCTGTACATAATCCCTATTGGTTTGGGTGGCTTTCCTGTCATGATTTACTGTGAGGCTTTCGAACTCATCACTTAGCCATTGACTTTTATTCGAAATACCGACGAAAAATCTGATGCACTTTCCTGTCAGTGGCAGCGTTGGTAGAATTTTGTTGGGATGATTTGGGACTGATACCATCCTCCACTTGGTGTGGATGTAGGTGCATAAGTAGCTTAGTGCTAAATAGCGCGATTCTAACATGAATTTTTTTGTTGCTCAAAAATTTGTGCTTATGTGAAAATCTTTCAAATAATGAAATTGATAACGGAAGATAAATGATCATTTAGAGATGACTTTTTTTAGTATGCATTCAAGATTAGTATGTTATCAATATATCTTCCCTTGGTGGTCTGATGGTTCATCACGTAAATCAGGAATCTGATGCTGCTTTTCAATGAGCCCAACGAAGCATTGTCGATCGATTTCGTATGGTTTATTGATACATCATCAGGGCATCAAGTCAAATCAGCAAAATTAGGTTTATATACACATTATAATGATCAAGTAAATACAGTTAAGAACATCTAAAATGAAATTTACAATAGAATGGTTGAAGAGGTAATTGCGCATTTACAATTACCTCTCTGTAGTCAAATTAAAAGATGTGCAACGGTACAGAATAATCGCATTCATTCAATAAATTGTCAGTTTCATGCATTTTAATCAATATGGATTCAACTATGCGAGTGTGTTTAGTACGGCAGACAATAGAAAATTCATTGGCTGTCGCTTTATGAATGTGCTTTGTAATTTCAGAATCTTGCGGTCTGCCTTTAATATGCTCATCAATGCGAGTAATCAGGTGCCTACGAGTCTCACCAAGGTAGCAACTGTCGCATTGAATACATTTGAATTTGTAAACTAAATTAGAGATGAGACTCGTAGGCACCGGATCTTTGTTGGGAAAGATATTGCGAGTTTTGACGGTAATTAAGACTACGGAAAGTTTTTGGCTTTCCGGTAGGATACGGTTGACGGCATGAACAGTTTTCAATGTCTCTTTTTCTTTTACGTAAGGTAGCTTACAATAAGTATAGGAAATATTCGAATTCAAATTTTGATCCGAATTATGCGAAATAGTATTACCAACTCCTTGTTTGATCTTGGTAATGAAACTTTGATTGTAGTCATTTAGCATAAAAATCGACAATTTTTTCAAAGGATTTTTCATAAAAACATCATTACTACAAAGATGCTTGGCACGATAAATCGAAGCCTTGATGGCAGTAGTTCTGTACCTGAACGGGGAGAAAGCCTCCTTCGGTGTATTGACACCCGTATTTGTCGGCTTAACTGCTCAATCAGTTCCAAAACCATCATCAAGCTTGTGCACAATGACATCTAAAAAGTTCAGCGTTTTATCATTCTCAGTGTCCTCAGTGAACTGAATATTTTTGTGATGAGTACTTAGATATTTCAGAAAGATCACATTATTCATTTTTGAAGATGGCAAAGATATCATCCACGCAACGACGGTAATACTGAGGAGCACGATCAAATTTGCTCTCTATCATGTTCATGGCAAACATGGCTAAACCTATTCCTACTCTGCTACTTGGCTCCTACTCGTGCCATGTTTGCCATGAACATGATAGAGAGCAAATTTGATCGTGCGCCTCAGTATTACCGTCGTTGCGTGGATGATATCTTTGCCATCTTCAACAATGAATAATGTGATCTTTCTGAAATGTCTAAGTATTCATCACAAAAATATTCAGTTCACAATGGACACCGAGAATGATAAAAAGCTGAACTTTTTAGATGTCATTGTGAACAAGCTTGATGATGGTTTTGGAACTGAGTGGGCTTAACTGTATTTACTTGATCACTTTAATGTGTATATAAAACTAATTTTGCTCATTTGATTTGATGCCCTGATGATCTATCAATCAACGATACGAAATCGATCGACAATGAATCAAGTGTTTTTGTATTTATATTTTGGTCGTATAGTATGCAATGCTATCTGATGCTGCTTATTCATGTACTATAGTGACAAACTGCGTATTTACGGCATACTAAGCGTTCAACCGCGCCCGGCCTTGCTTCTTCATTGTTGTAGGAAGACGTGACGACGCAAACAGATAAGTACCTGTAGAATTATCGATCTTGAATGAAATGATATCACTTGCAGTCCCAAGAAAGTGCATGCTTGCAATTGAAGTTTTTGGCATAATCTACAGTCCTCCAATTTCCGATTGAGGGTGCAATTCATGAATATTGAATATTTTGTCTTTTAACCATTGCAAGCGAATACATTTGCAAATGAAAACAATTTCTTCGCGGTTTCTCTTAAACTCTATGTGAAAGACACCAAGAAAATAAAACATCGAATAAAGTTGATTTAAAAAATGTCCATGTGTGACGCATAGAATTTCGGAACTTCACTCCGACCATATTGACTGTAAACGCAATGTTTTATCTACTTCACAGCGTCATTCAAATCAAGCGAGGCCATGAAGAAATCGTCTTTCATTTACAGGTACAGGCTTTTAATGTGTGAGATGAGTATTTTGGTAGAGGTGTTTTGTCTATTGATGCCACGGAGATAGATTCATTTGCATGTGGGCTAGTCTGGAGTGGACATAATCCTATTCCACCATCGACTACTTGTAGCAGTTGATAGAGATTGACATAGATATTCCTCTCTCTTTGGCGTGATTGGACAAGCGCGCATCACAGAAACAGCTCTTGTCAGAGAACCTTGCAGCTTCAACAGCCAGATTGAAGGCAGGTCTGTCAAGTGAAAAGTGCCGTACATATCGTCGCTATGTTGACGAAGGGGCGTATGACAAAAAAGATGGTTTTGAGATTATCGGTTTTAAAGTTTTGGGTAATTTCGTTGTACAATATCTGAACCATTATTCATCCTTATGTCTCGATTTTTAATTTGTAAGTAATTTCGGGTACTTCAAATCGATTGATCTATTTTATTTTTTCATACGAAGTCATAAATTACACGTAATACTGATTTTAAAACTAGTATATTGTATAGGCCCTTTTGCAAGCATATAATTTGAGCGAAATAGTAAATACGCCTATCATACGTCTCTTTGTAAAATATTATTTGGTGAATTTATGCTTTGTAAGGGGCGTATATCGAAATTTTTCATGACAATTCTTATACATCAGAATAAGCGGTTAGGTTCCTACAAATATAACTTAATGACCAATCCCATTAAAACCGCATAAATGTTTTTTCAATTGTACTAAACAAAGCAGAAAATTGTTTTTGATATTAAGATGCGCCCAAATAAATTCCAGTTATACTGTTAAGGAAAGAAAATTTTACTCAACGAATGGGGGTATAAGTTATACGTCTGTTTGTAAAATAGAGACTTATTACAAATTTCTCATTTTTATGCTGACGAAGAGGCAAAATTACAATTTGTACAGTTTGGGATCATAAGCCCTCCCCATGTTTCTGAAACTCATAACACTTCAGATTCGAGTCTTCAAAATGTCACCATTGAAAAGAGCGACACGGAAAACCCCCCGGATATGTTCTTATCTCAAAAAGTCAAATTTTCCTCATATGTTCCTTCGTCAACATAGCGACGATATCATTGAGTCAATTTTTCTCTGTGATAATTTCGTCAAATGGAAATATTATTCACACTGTTCGAATCTTCACGATCTAACTTAACTGACTGTGTCGGTTTAATGTGCTATCAACCTTCAGGCTTGAATTTGCAATACGTTCAACGGAAACTTGATCTTCCTGCCCCTCTAGACCAGTTCTGGCCGTGACCATCAGTACTGAGAGATGTCACCTCTAGACCCAAACACGCAGACAAGGCAATTTATCTTTGTGACTGATGCACAGTACAGAAGTACATAATTACCTTATATTTCGTCATCAGTTGGTTTAGGAGAGGCAGAAAATCACTAAGATCTCTGATTCCAGCAGTGGACAACAATTCACGAGCTGCGAGGCCGAAATGCTGCAAGATATTCTCTCCAAGGCAAACAACCAGCCGGTGAAGATAAACTCGCAATCCTGTAGCTACCACGGAGCGAGGTTCAACCAGAGTTGCAGGGATATCACTAAGAGCAGTGATGAATATGCGGAGTGTTTGAGAGTAGATCTCTACACAGCCACATTGCTCGATCGTACTGGTTGAGGTGAACGCCTTGCTGCTTCGACTGCAATGAGAAATCGTCAAGTAAACATTTGGGCAAAACTGACTTACTGCAACGTCAGCTTTAAAATTTATAAGGTCATTCTTCATAGTAATTTTTAGAAGATTGATTGTTTCATTTAGAGTGGCATTGCTTAATGATATATTATCAAACTCCCTTCCTATCTCCACTATGTTGAACTATGCGTTCTACATTTTCTAATGTAGAACGGAATTTCTATGAATCAAAATACATGTAATCCAATGGGCTACCGTGCTACATTTTTTTACCCTACAATGCACCCAAATTGCAAGTAAGCTTAGATGATATCTTGGGTATAGATAATAAGGCTACACCTCATGCAAATGCCAGTTAAATATCGGTTCACTTGAAATTCAAATGAAGGAAATGCACATAGAAGTAGATAATAGTACTTTCTATGGTATTGTTAATTTCTATGGAAATGCATGACATCAATATTGGATAGGCTATCTACTAGGACTTTGGATGCCATGGAAAGCCAACCACGTTTGTGTTCTTAGCAGATTGTCTATATCGTCACTGGTCCATAGAGTTCATTGACATTTCTTGATCGTTTGATAATAGTGATATAACTACTCCATCTGTACTACCATAGAAAGATGTAGCACTCGGCTTCGCCTCGTGCTACATTTTCTGTGGTAGTACAGATGTCGTAGTTATATCACTATAATGTTCCTATATCATATTTACACAATATTAGGGTAAATAAAGTCTATTATTATTATTATTATTATTTATCATATTTACATAATATTTATGCATGTGCAATTCAAGATTGTCAACATACACATTCATCTGATCTCCCAAAATGAGTGCATGTACTTGTAAATGCAAAATGTGAAAATATGAAGTTTTGATGTGACTTTTTTAGATATGAGACACAAAGAATAATGGAAAATACATATCACCATTAGAGAGATTGCACCTTGTCTTTATAACGAGACATTAGTAAAGATAGAAAACTGCAATAACACATGAAAAGACATTACTTACGTTCAAATTTCAAATAGCTATTCACAGTACTAAAATCAACGTAGAATATTATACTTATAACACCATATAGATATCTTGAGTAAAAATTTGCATAAATACTTTAGTTGTATTGAACAATGTTTGAAGAGTTAAAATAAATACATACAACGGACTCCCGATATAAGAATCACATCGGGAAATTATGTTTTGATTCTTGTAACGAGAGTTTTTTAAGAGCACTCATGCTTTTTATTTGTAGAAATGATGATATACATCCATATTAGTAATCAGTATAGATAAATGCTTGCGGAACTATTAAATAAGATGTTTCTTCGTGGTTCCTATTACCTTCATTACACTTACATGGTTAAAGAAAACAAGAAGACAAAAGAAACATTCTTTTTCAGTTCAGCTTCAACTTCGTCTAAAACATCTGATATTTTGCTTGGGTGAAGGCTCTCCTTGGTTAGTTTTAGGATTTCTTCTTCCATCTTCCCAAGGGCCGGGATGGGATACAGTCATCTCCATCTCGTGTCATGAGTTCTGATGACGTGCATTGTCAATTCTAATCAAAGGGTATAGTAAAATAACGCAATTGGTGAGGATTTCAGTGCATTTTACCTTCTCAAGGTTAATCGTGATATCATGACGCTTTCATCTGATGTCCCTTGGCAAATATAATCAATGAAAAGTAGGATAACGCCGTTGGTGAGTATTTCGGCCAATGACAGTTTAAGTGTCATGCACTGATTCTTATAACGAATGTGTGTCCTTATTTATTCTTATAACTAGTGCAAAATACATAGTATTTCATGCTGAATTGTTGAATGACTATATATACATTGATTCTTATAACGAGAGTGACATGATAATTATTCCTATAACGAGCGGAAAACTTATAACGCTGTATAGAAATGTTTCGGGAAAATGGATTTGATTCTAATAACGAGTTTATCCTCATAACGAGAGTTCACTGTAGATTCATGAAAAATGAAAAAAGTTGAAAATACAAATTTTACATTTGAATTTTTGGTATGAAGATCTTCGAATAATGCAAAATAGGCACTACCATTCGAAAAAGGAGACTCGAAAAGGTTGTTAACCCTGTTTTCAAAAGGTTTTATCCATTAGAACATTGAAAATCGCCCGGTCCTGATAGGGCGAAGGTGAATTAAATTAACATCTTCCCTAAAGACTCAGTGGATTAAAGGAAAGCATAATATAAATACTAATCTGGGAGTTTTAGTTGGAATGCTTTTAAGTTTGATTATCACTGAAAATGGCATTTTATTATCTATATCGGAATGCTCATAATTTCTTTTTCATTTCATTTTGATACACAGGTTCACAATTGAAGATAAAGCCAAAAAGCGAAAAGAAATAAATGATAAATTATTGTTGAGATATGACAGAAAACACGAAGTGACAGGAAAAATATGTTACTGTATGTCATAGAAGAAAACAAAGGTTGACCAAAGTGAAAAAAATGATGGTTTAACGTCACTACTCCTCCACATTGAGGGCTTGCACGATGCTAACATAGTCAGACTTTTGGCTGGAGCGATGTGATCCTTTTAGTTCGGATGCTCTTCCTGACGACTTCCAGTGACACTTTCGGGGCTCGACCTCAGGACCGAAAGATCGCTAGGCCAAGCACTTAACCACTGTGCCACGGAGACCAAAGTGGTTGGATGGAAATTACAATAAAAACAGTTCATGATAATTAGGGATATTCAATCAACACACTCAAAGTCACTTTCATCATCGGAATTAAATAAGAAACAATAATTTACAAAAATATCTTGAAGTCTGCTTCTCCATGCAGTTTTCATGAGTTGTAACCTTGCCATGGTAATGATCAGCCATAGCACCGCAATTCCACACAAATTCTGCCACGATTGATTCGATTATGCAGTTCTAGAGTAAACTGTACTCACTCAACTAGAACTAGAATAGTGCATTTATATAGAAGATTGATTTGCTGACAATTCATGCGCAATTGTACATACACATATGGGATTACATTGTTTAAGAATTGTGTATCGAAAAAAGATAAGACGCCTTCTACAGGAAAAAACAATGCATAAATTTCTTCAAAGACGATAAAAAGTATTGTTTTTTAACCACATCGAAAATGTATCTTAATTATATATTCATAATATTTTATCTTAAAAATCGCAACCCTAATCAGGAATAAGGATAGATACAGAGTTGAAGCTTCAATGTCAACACTAAATCAACGTTAATATTAAAATAAACTTTCAATAGCATTTCCATTTTGATAAGACCTGATACGAAGACGAAAGTGCCTGTAAGTTTGAAACCTAAATATTGTTTAATTAATCATGTTTCGATTGAACAATAACTTCTATTGTTATTAATGAAATACTGGCTGTTCACGAAGACTTCTGGACAAATCGCAAAATCACAATGCAATTAAAATCTTGGCCAGATGAAACACTGATTTTGATACCCTGGACCATAGAAATAGATTGTTTAACTGGAGTTGACTAGAATGGAAATTGACTCAAGGTCGCGGCACAGCCGGGGGAACTAAGTTGGGGCATGGATCACCAATGAAAAGCTTAGAATTACACATGTGACTGATTCTAACCCAATGATTCAGTCGTTGACAAGTGTATCTAAGAGAAAATGCGTGCGATTCTTGTGCCACTATTGTGTATTGCATGAAGCTCAACTTCCATTCTAGAGGTTTCATTGTTATCAATTTCTATGCCCTGGACAGATTCGATCAAAACCTCATTATGAAAATCCAATCGACCTCTGCTGGATTTCGAAAAGTTCTGGCTCCAAGATGATTTAGAAGACACTGATTCAATGCACACCTAATCTCACTCACCAGGCATAGTCCATGCAGGTTCGAATAGCATCAGCCAGAAGGACATGGAGTCTAGGATTCGCTCTGCAACCTTTCTGTGAATCCGCCACTAATTTAGTTGTCAGTTTTGGGACTTGAGTGACTATAGGTGAGAGCATATGAGTCACCAGTTCCGCCTTCCGCTCCATTGAAATGTTACAAACAACGACGATGAAAGCCGCAGTCTCAAATAGGTATCCCTGTTCCGTGACGGAAGTGGATGGCGCATGTGGTTCGGAGCCGCTGCTGGCTCCACTGTCGGAATCGAGAGAGCTGCAAGGAGATGTGGCGGAAACGCGCTCTGGCGTGGACGGCAAAGTAAGCAATGGTTGGAGCTGTGTGAGAACACCTTCAGCAAATGCAGGATCTTCCATAGCTGATCTGCAACGTGATAATGCATGCATATAAAGCACATGCATCGTGATGACAGAACTTAATATTCAAAACTCAATCATACAAATTAAATACGATTTCATTTGCTAACACTGGAAGTTGATTAATTTTCAACATATCTCACTTCCATATGATACATGAGTTAAAAAATAAAATTAAAATAATTACTGAAGCATTAAACATGTTTGCTCTGATGTGTTGATGAAAAATGGACGAGAAGTCCCAGCATCCCGAATCAATTACGCTTTCAGTAAACCCTTATTCGTCAAGGCATCGATGATAGGCCTGCATCGGACACTAAGTAGATAATAAAAACTCAAATCATGTTTTGTTTTTGCACATGTTTATAGTCAATACTCAGCCGATAATGGTTGTTGTACACATAATTGTAGCATCATTTTGTCGTTGTCAGTTGTCTTTTAGAAGCCGAGCTATAATAAGTTGAACCACTTGTTGATGTGCCAAATTCTATTCACTTGTTTCATTTTAATGTGCTTGACCTTTACTGTGTCTGCATTATGCCATCATGAGACTTCATAGTCGATATTCAAGACTACTTAATGGAAGCAACTGCTGATTGATCTGAAAGTCTCATTCTACACCAGGTACTTTAGAGCTATTCTCTCATCATGATAACATATGGTATCTTTACCGCTCATGAAAACAACAACATGCTTACTATGAGGTGTCCAGAAATCGGTAAAATTCTTGTGAATTGTGAAAATTTTACTGTGAATTGAAGTTGTCCATTTCATTTCAATGTTATAAGTAAAATGCATGATTAACATCTTCATGTATTTCTTAAGCATTGCTGCAGAAATAGTAGGACGGCAATTTCACTAATATTTTCTCTTTTCGTACATTGAAAAGTACCATATTCTCCAAATTACTACGAATACTAACACGAACAGTTACGAACATTTCCCAATTTTTTTTTGGCAACAATCAGATTAATAAACTGCTTCAGAAAATGTAGACCTGTTCACCAAGTCGGTATACCGGGTAATTTGCCATTACTAACAATGCTTAGAGCAAGAACACCTTATAGGCTAGAGGTACTACAGACAAAATTTTCGTAATAAAATCCTGTGAAAGCCCAAAAATACCTGCGATTATTATTACTGTTACCACATACGATGATACAAGTCTCTCTCAAGGATTGATAATTGCATGGAGTCGTCCAAAAGTAACAAAATTAGGTCCACGAAATTCACTCGTGAGGTAATTTCTGAATCGTGCAAATTTCATGGACCTGTAAAAAACAATACCTGTAAGCATTTTCCTGTCGTCCTCTTAAGGCTGTAATTTCAGAGTAGATACAGGTATGAATTTTATAGATAAAGAATAGGGCCGCATTCATATTGAAGTTTAATTAGTATTGGCTATTCAAGCATGCTTCTCTCAGTCAGATTAGACACAGGACTGATAAGTTTAGTGTGTAGTGCAGAAAATTTACGAAGACAGAAAGGACCATGACGAATCAAGCGTAATGCTCCAAATCTGTATGCACAAAATGAAGATTGCTCGGTGTTAACTTCTTCCGTGGTGACTTTTGCACTCTTTGTTTACAAGTAAAACGATTCTACTAAATTACTTTGTAAGTACTGATTTTCACTGCTCCTTTATAATTTGGCTTGAAAGGTGTCATAGATATCTGTGAAAGTCATCTTCTGTATTGCACAGCTGATTCCCGTTTGTAATCTGACAGAGCGGTCGAAACACGCTAAAATAGTCAACACAAATTGAACATCAATCACACAGATCATTCTTATCTTATTAAGTAGTCACGGGAACGAATATTTAACGTACAAATGCAGATGTCGTTTCACAGACAAATCTGTGAAGTTAATTTTAGAAGTATATTTTTAGCGCGTTTCTTGTCCGTCTACACGTTCATTCCATGCAAGTCAAGCTTAGCTGATTAGAAAGAGATCTAGATTTTCTGACTTGGTCGTGAGCAAGTGGTGGGAAAAATTAATTGATTGGATCAAATTGCCAATTATTCCAATAAATTGCAATTATTCACAAGTCAAAAAAGCAATTCATTGAGCGATTGTTATAAGCTGTTCAGTGTAATATATAGGTCTGCACATTCGATAATATAATATTCTGTAGTTTGATTATAGCCTACTGCGAAACTTGTATATTCTATAGCATTAATTTAAAATCTCTAACTAACACAAATATTTCATATATTCTAGTAATCTTGGATAAATTCAAATTGTGGAGAGCCAAATGAAACACATACCATCGCAATGGCCAGAGTGGCAGTGTTTTAACTGGAAAATATCACGCTCGTAGAATAGAGGAGAATACAGATATTAAATAGCAGCTGTTGCTCAAAATTGTGATCAGTGCACTTACATGCTTTGTCAACCAAATTAGTTCAACGAGCATGGAGATGCAGAATATACATGCATGTAATGACAGGAAAATTCTATTTCTGTGAGTGTTATAATTAGGGCATATACATATAAAGACCTAAAAAGGCTTAAATTATTATAACTAAATATGAACTAAAAACACAAAATTTGACTTTAAAAATCTTAATATATAACAAAAATCATGCTTTCATTTTCAGGCAAAAAGTTAAGTTCAATTTACGACAAGTAAAACGATTTATTTCAAACTTTTACCACAGTACACCCATTTACAGCTTGTTGTACATAACAGTAATGTAATTTACTACATTTGCACAGTATCTTCTTCGGCATGGAGAAGAACGCTCTACCGAAGCAACGGTTGGCTGGTAAGGAAAGGCAGACGACAGACGAGCCAATCCTGGTGCCGCCGGTAACATTCACATCTGTAGGCAATTGATGCACTGGAACTGCCCTCAGACTGCATCGCGCGCGCTTTTGAGAAGACCAATATTGCGTCATTCTGCAAGCATTGGTCATTTTCTATCCTCTCTTCTCGGCTACTCTAACAGTCTAAAACTACAGAAACATGACCAAAATATGATCAGAGGCAGAAAATATGACAATATTGTCTTAACCCTAAAAATCTGACAAAATATGATATGTATTGAAAAAATTTCCCTGGAAGCACAGACCTATGTGCTATGGAAATGACTTTCTCTAAGTGATAACTCTCCATCAATCAAGTGTCAACAATGCAATCATTTTGTGGGAAATCTTCTTAGATTTGAAAACAAAACGAATTAATTGCAATTAATTGATTGTTTATGTGGCAGACTGATTATTTGCAAGCAAAAAATGAGACAAATAAAATTGCAATACATTTTTTCCAACCCCTGGTCGTGAGTTTATCTCCCTGATAGTAAATCATGACATCTTAGAAAATTTTAGTGCACACTACAACTTTACAGTCATAAGAAAGAATCAAATTATGGGAATTTAATGGCAAAAATATTCAAAAAGGAATAAATATTTGAGACATAAAATTATGAATTTGGTACAATTTGTAGCATCAAGACTGGTGAGCTAGATTGAAGGAATTGAAAGTCTCTATATGCCAGATATGCTGTAGTTTGGTTTCAGTATGTAATTCTAATAAACAGGGTTGCGCATCCGACTGGAACATTACATCCAAGCTCCTGTGACTATCATATTAGGCCTCTATATGTATGTATACCGGTAGCTTCTCAAATTTGATAATTGAGCTTATTTTAGAATACCTACGGTAATAATATTTACCTTCTTGTCAGTAGCACAGTCCACTGTGGTCTTCTTTTTTCTCCTGTCTATTCATACAAATTACAAAATCAATTTTAGAATCAAAACATGGAACTGTGCACTTTTGTTACTTATTAATGTTATTACCGTAGCTTATAAAGTGCTCCTTTTCAGCTGTGTCTACTCATTATAACCATAAAATCTATTATGTAATCAAAACTTCGGACTTTCATTTTTTGTAAGTGCTGCCGTCCTTTAATCGAATGCAGACATTTGATCATGTGCAGTGCAGATAACAGACTGTACATAGGCTACATAACAATGGAATCATATAGATCTAATTAGTAGGCCTATCATGCATATTCATTTTTAGATGCGATCTATTTTTCAGTTGCTGAGCTGAACTTTCAATACAGTCACAACTCGGAAGCGGAAACGCTAGTTTTCAGTGCTCCCGCTTCCGCAACACTGCTAATAAATACTTCAGGAAGTTAGCAGGGGGTGAATCGACCACCTCCAGGATCTGAATGTGCTTCGACTCCGGTGTGGAAACTGCTGGAATGGGTTCAACATCCTATGAATTTCTCACAATTGTATTGGCTTTCTGGCGTTTCACACACTGACACCACAAGATCGTAGGGCAAGAGAAGTTAAAGGCCAACTACCGGTACATAACAGACATCACACTTACTTATGAGTGCGAACAAATCTGGAGAAGAGGTAGGCACAGCGGACACGCATCCTGTCTTTGCATGATCTCAGACCTTGTTCACTGAGAAATTCCATCTGAAAATATAAATTTCAATGAAATAATCCATGAAACATGAAATGACCGGGTGAAATGCTTACCAATACAGTTTGCAGGAGACTTCTATCCAACGCTAAGAAGACTCGCTCATATCGGGAGACGGTCTCGAAGTATTGCTGAACAACAGCAGCGTGAGAATGCGTCACCACTCCGGAGCGACACATCAGAAGAAGCATCTCTCGAATCGTCTCCGCCTGTTCCACATTCGCAGGATTGGGAGGAGCTCGCTTCCGTGCAGACGCGCCTGCGGGCAGACTGACAGGTCGGGTAGGAGAAGCTGATGCCAAAGACATTGTGGTAACGGATACCGCTTCGCCTAACTGGAAGAAAGATTGATTCATGATACAAATTACTGAATCGCTCATGCTGACAGCTCACTGTAGCCTTGCCTTATGAGCAGGGTTTATCTAAAATTGATTGATTTGTGATAAAAGTGATGTTCAATTGCAATATTTTCACCACTGACCATCGTAGGATAAACATAGTATCCTCAGGGATTTTCTGAGATACAGTTCGGGTTCGCATCCCGCCATGGTTTTCTTATCTTTTCAATGTTACATTTTATGATAACTTCCTTTAATATAAATATGCAATTCTTGCATTTACAATCGCATCTGTGCATGCATGACTTCACATGCACGTAGGCCTACTTGTGCATGCGTCCCATATCTAATGCGCTCTTATTGATAAGACAAAAATTTTACTAGCTTAAGGTAAGATCTATATTGAGACATAAAATTAAAATATATATCATTTTGAACACGTAGTATTTGCTGATTGGTTGGAGGGAAGACTATTGTTTATTTGAAGAATTTATTTCCTTTTCACATTCAATACATGACGCACTATAATGCGTGCGTTTCTTAAGTCTTGAAGGCGATTTGTAACCCATTTCCCTTCAGCATCAAAAACTCATTGGAAGACATGGAGTTTGGAATGAATAGTTAATAGAAACGAATAGTGAGTATCAACTATCATTCACTTTGAGCGTAGACCATAGACACATGAGAGAACCATCAGAAAAAGTTCTTTAAATTACGAGTATTTATGCATTCAATAATGCATTCGCGAGAAATCCCTGCAATATTTTCTCCCTCATCACCAGGGAGTTTTGGATGCAATGGAAATGTTCCCGACTTTACTCCCACTTATACAGAAAAAGCTGTTTAGAGATACACTTTACTCCATTCTTTGGTCCTCTATTTGTTATGGTGCATTGTCTTCAATATATGACAAAAAATATCCTGGGACCTTTAGCGATCAATGCCTGTGTACAGCATGTTACACACAAATTATTCCATTCAAAGTCAACACAGTTAGAAATACGTCATTACAGCATATTCAAATTGTAATTCAAATTCTACACACACAGCACTTCGTGGTGACTTCTGATAATGTAATGACTTTCACTTCGGTCGCAAACGGTGAATGTGATGAAATATTTAACTAATGAAGAAAATACTTCCGATATGTGATCGTGATGCATCTTATGCGATAAATTCAGGACGTCAGAGGAAGAGAAAGAATGCCGGTAATTTGGTTCTCTACAAATTAGCAATAGCAGGATTACATTATACATTTGTCAATTGTACATTCTGCAAAAATTGAAAATATGTTGGTTAAAAAAACACAGACCATTTACATATCAGTCTGTAAACCCTGAGTACATGCATACATAGCCTTTATTACATTTAACTGCATACAAAACGCAATATCTTTACTGTTGAAATACTTAATTTTTATTGGTGAAAGGTTCAACGAACTAAACATTCTGGGAGAGCACCATAAGGTAGTCTCCGTGCACCAAGAAGAGTATACCTTATTCATGACAAATGGCTTGGGGCATTTCTCAAAACTCAGTCAATTCGTTTCTCCCAGAAGCGTGTCTGAAGACAGTTCCACCATCGCCATGACAGGTCACACCCTCTCAGAGGAGAACATTTTTCCTCTGCTTGGTGTGTCACTGTCTGACTGTTCAGGTTGGTCAGTCCACATCCCCAAGTTGCCCAGCGAGCTAACTCAACAGTTCATTTTACTTTATAAAGCTCAGGTTCGACCTGTGATGGAGTTTTGCTCACACGTTTCGTCATCAGGTCCTCAGAATGCTACTTCAAATTTGCCATCACTCGGACACCGTAGAGCAGTATCCTGTCTTTCCCTCTTCATCGCTACGGATCACGGTCTTGTTGAACTTGCTTCTGTTGTACCACGTCCTCGTTCAGATGCTCAAGAGGAAGTGACTACGCAAATACATGCCTTGTCACTATTCCTCGCTGTCTTATTGAACATTTTAGGTGAACCTTCTTTCATAGGACAGCAAGGTTGTGGAACACGCTTCCTTGGCAGGTATTCCCAACATGTCAGTGTAGTCTAAGTTTTATGGAGCTGCTAATTTGAAAGGTTTTTTGTCTTATTCATTCTTATAGCGTTTTCAGCTGCATTTTCGTTATTTCCACTTTATCCCAATGAGTTATACAGTTTGGTTCTTACTTATTGAAGCTGGGACATTCCCATAACGACGTCTAAATGTTTCATACTTTTAATATACTTATATTTAATAAGACTTAAGGTTTGCCCTTTAGAGGACAGGTGGTGCGTTCCCACCGGCAGACATTAAACGTTCAAGGCGTGTCAAACTTTAGACTACCCTAGGACTACATTATAGAGCCAAACTTGGCGAGATCGGTGTGGAGGACCTTCCCACTAGTCCATTTTTCAATCAGCGCTTCTAAAGCGGGGCTAGACCTTACCCCTAATGGTCCTTTGACTTGTGATCCTCGACAAATGCATGAATGCATGAAGGTCTTAAAGCACAAAGACTTGACGGATCTGATTCCGTGCCAGGCGGACCTTCCCGGCGGTCCATAACATAGCGCTATACGGGCTGGACTTCACCCTTAAGTGTACGAGATCGTACAAGGCCGCTTAACAAGTGATCTCCTTGGTCAAAGTTTCAGGCTCGATTGATTAGGAACTTATATATAAATAGACACTTAGTTATCACCATGTCAACCCCATGGAGACCAGTAACTGACACAGTCCATTAGTTATTTTACATATTACATCCCCTTATTTACCTACACTACAATTTGTGAGAGATACTTTATCAAAACCAGACGGCCTTTCAGCAACCAGACGACGATTCATAGATGGACATCTTTCCTGAATCATGCGAACTTCTATCAAAGCAGTGTCAACCGTACTTCGCGCTCTCTGAAGGATACAGGGTCCCCGCGCTTCAGCCACAATCAAATTTAAGGGCTTTTTAAGGGCTGATGAGGCAAATTCAAGGGCTATCTACAAATCGATGCTTCATGCGTGTATACATGTACGTGCAAGTTGCATACAAGGATGAGAAAGTCATGGTGTTGAGGCAATTTTATTCTCCGTCGCAGTGGGTAGTTCCACATGCTCTAGAAAAATGAAGGCAGAAAGCTATTTTTTCTACTCTCCCCATTCATCAATAGACAAAACTAGATCGTTTTTTCAGAAGTGTAATCTATGTCAAAAATGTTTTGAAATAAAAAAAACACTGCAACGAGCCTGTGGGCCTGTGGCAACGAGCCTGTTTTGTTGACAGTTTCGTTCCATAAAAGGCCAAGATCAAAATGACACTTCGTAAATCTTGGCATGGTTTTCATAAATGTTGAGATTTGCTTGACTAGGTGGTTTGCTTGCTACTGAGTGGCGGTAGGTCCTGGGCATGACGTAAAAATGCATCCCCGATCGCAGGAGGAGGAGTAGCACCTTACCCCAGGTCTGGGCCCGATGGCACCGGAACATGTCCCGCTGGTAGTCCTGGTCTCCACTCCTGTGATTGAAGTGCTTGTGCCAAGCAATCCTGCTGCCTTGTAGGTACTCCAGTCTTTTGGCTAGGAAAGGCTAGGCCCACCGCTTAGAACTGTGGTTAAACCTGCTGCCTTGTAGGTACTCCAGTCTTTTGGCTTGGAAAGGCTAGGCCACCGCTTAGAACTGTGGTTGGCGTCAGCAAGGGCATGCGGTCGGTAAAAATTCAGCACCAAAAACTCAACATGATGACAGTTCGAAATGGAATGGCCCCCAGTGCCCGGCAGCCTTTAACTAGGAAGGGGGTGCGAAGAATCACCGGGGACGATAATCAAAAGTTAATCATGAGATTTGGCTCATGGAATGTGGGCAGTATGTCGAAGAGGTCAGGAGAGGTGGTGGTCTTGAGGAGAAGAAAGGTCGAAGTATGTTGTGTCCAGGAGAGCAGATGGAAAGGAGGTAGTGCTCGTTGGCTGGGATCGTCAGGTTCACGGTTCAAGTTCTTCTGGCAAGGTTGCTCGGGTGGTACGTCGGGAGTTGGAGTGCTCGTTGCAGAGAAGTTTGCCGAGCAAGTCGTAAGCGTGAAGAGAGTCAACGAGAGGATTCTAGTGGTTAAGTTGGTGATGGGTCATCGCATCGCCAATGTCATCTCAGCTATGCGCCACAATCTGGAAGGAGTATTGCCGAGAAACTGCAGTTCTGGGACCTGATGCATGAAACTGTTAGTGACATACCCTCGTCTGAGTCTATTCTTCTTGGAGGAGACTTAAATGGACATGTGGGAAGCACCGCTGATGGTTTCGATGGCGTCCATGGAGGATTTGGGTATGGTGTGAGAAACACAGAAGGAGAGAGCATTCTGGAGTTCGGAAGTGCGACTCAAATGGTGGTGTGCAACACATTCTACAAGAAGTCTACTAATCATCTAATTACGTATGCCTCAGGAAATGCTTGCAGCCAGATAGATTATGTGATGTTGAGGAAAGAGGATCGGAAGACCGTAAAAGATGTGAAATGGTGATTGCAAGTGAAGAATGTGTGTCTCAGCACCGTCTTGTCGTAGCCGACATCGAAATGAGAACAAGAGTGAAGTTGAAGAGGAAGTTTGTGCCAAAACTGAAGGTTTGGGAACTGACGAAGCCAGAGATCGGTGCCGCTTTCCTAGAGCTGGTCAGCAAGAGAGAACGCGAGGTCACTGATGCGTCCGGTGGGGAGCTGCACTGGTAGGGCATGAAGCAAGTTTGGCTCCAAACAGCTGATGGAGTGTGTGGGTGCACGAAAGGGCCAGCGAGGCACAAGGAGACATGGTGGTGGTGCGATGAAGTAGCACATGCGGTGGAGTTGAAGCGCAGTCTGTGGTTGAAATGGAAATAGTCGGGCACCAACGAAGATCTTGAAGCCTACCGGACAGCGAAGCGGAGTGCACGCAGAATGGTGTGGAACGCACAGGAGGAAAAGCGTAAAGAGCTGGCACAGCAAATGACGAACGAGAAGGGGAAGAAGACATTCTTCAAAGTTGCAAAGCAAAAAGCGAGGGAAAGTAGAGATGTGATCGGCCCAACATGCATGAAAAATGAGCACGGAGACATAGTTGCGACGAAAGAAGAGGTGATGACAGTTTGGAAGCAGCATATGGAAAGGTTGATGAACATCGAGAATGATTGGGATGGCGTTGCAGAAAGTGACCCGTTCAAGGACCGTGTTGTCGGCTTGAAATTTCAGAGTTCGAAAGTGCTTTGAAAGAGTCATCTCTGGGCAAAGCGGCTGGTCCTTTCTGGTGTGACAGTGGAGATGATGACGGCATGTGGAGCCCTCTCTTCGAAGTGGCTAGCCAGTTTGTGCAATGCAATTCTTGAGGAAGTCAAATTCCAGCTGACTGGAAGATGAGTATGCTGATACCAATCTTCAAAGGAAAGGGCGATCCCCTCTGTTGTGGGTCGTATAGAGGGATAAAGATAACAGAACATGCATTGAAGATATACGAACGTGTGTTGGATAGGCGGATCAGAGCGCAGGTTGATATCGACTCGATGCAGTTTGGATTCATGCCCGGAAGGGAACTACTGATGCGATTTTTATCGTTAGGCAGCTCCAGGAGAAGTGTTTGGCGAGGAAGTCCGATTTGTATCTCTCCTTTGTTGACCTAGAGAAGGCATTCGACCGGGTGCCAAGGAAGATTGTGATGTGGTCTCTCCGAAGATCTGGAGTTGAAGAATGGCTCGTGAAGGCTGTGATGGCTCTGTATACAGATGCGAGGACATCAGTGGCGTTCGGTGGAGGCGGGAGCGACAGCTTTGAGGTGACCGTGGGAGTGCACCAGGGTTCCGCCCTTAGCCCTCTGCTTTTCGCTATTGTCATGGATGCAATCTCGTCGGAAACCAGAGAAGGCTTGCTTGGGAAGTTCTCTTTGCTGACGACTTGGTGATCATGGCAAGGAGCGAGGCGGAACTCATGGAGAAAGTTGTGAAGTGGAAGACATGTTTGGAGGCGAAGGGTCTGAAGGTGAACAGCGAAAAGACGAAGATGATGGTATCTTCAGATGGAGCAGGCAATACAGATCGATCGGGAATCTATCCATGTGGTGTGTGCAACAAAGGAGTTGGCGCAAATTCCATAAGATGTGCACGGACTGCGGTAGATGGATACACAAGAGATGTAGTGGCGTGAAAGGACGCATAACATCAGCTACCGCAAGGGGATTTGCATGCAAACGATGTAAAGGTGACATATCATCAGCAACGAAGATGGGTGACGGAATAGAAGTGGATGTGGCAGGGCAGCGTTACGAAGTGTGAACAGGTTCTGCTATCTTGGGGACATGTTGGATGGCGGTGGTGGTGCGGATGCAGCTGTGTCTACGCGCATACGTTGTGGCTGGAAGCGATTCCACGAGCTTGTTACCATTCCTGCTTCAAGAGGGACACCTCTCTGGATGAAGGGGAAGGTTTACGAAGCCTGTGTGAGGAGCAGAATGTTGTACGGCAGTGAGACATGGGCCATGAAGACAGAAAACAAAATGAAGATGGTAAGAGCCGAAAGAAGAATGGTCAGGTGGCTTTGTGGTGTTTCCCTTCGAGATCGAATCTCCAGCGAAGAGCTCCTCCAAAGGCTTGACTTGGTTGGAGTAGAAGAAGCCATGAGAAGAAGGCGACTGCGATGGTATGGCCATGTAGTTCGGAAGCCAGATGAAGATTGGGTAAAGAAGGTGTGGAAGATCGAAATACCAGGACGGAAGATCAGAGGTCGACCTCGTACCACCTGGGAAGAAACTGTTCGTGGGGATTGCAGGAGATTGGGTCTCTGCGAGGATCACTGCAAGGATCGTGGAAGATGGAGAACTGCCATCAGAGGAAACCGTCCAACCCAGCCAACGGCGGAAAAAGGGACGTTAAACGTATGATGATGATGATGATGATGACTGCAGTATAAGAGACATTTTACAGGATTCAGTCAAGAACACGAATGCTAAATATAAAAATACACTTGCTGAAATAATAGATGCATGATAACTCCACACACTTAATGAAGACAGTCAAATATCGAAATCACGGTCGTAACCAAAGTTGATTATTGACTGTCTTTGGTCTTAAACAGCACAGTTATATACCTTCACTTAATCCAAAATAACCTCTTTCAACAGAAGAAGCAGATAAAAATACAATAATTATTACAACTAATACTATAATTACACAAGCTGGATTTTCTATGGCTGTGAAGAACAGAAATTAAAACAAAAATTTACGTAGAAGCCATTCCATATTCCTAATCAGAATATCAATAAACAAATCAGTGGAATCACAAAAGTGATTATGAAGCAGGCGATATGAATTTGACCGTTGCAAATTACAGAAAAATATATGTACAATTGTACATGTAGGCATTGTATATGCACTGTAATCTGTAAGGCGTCAGTAAAACTCAGTTCATGAAAACAAACAGCAAAGCGGTGAAATCACATCTTTAGGGATCAGCTCTTAGCTCTTAAAACTCAGTTCATAAAAACAAACAACAAAACAGTGAAATAACATAAGTAGGGGGTCATCTCCTAAAACTCAGTTCATGGAAACAAACAACAGTACGAACTTCTTCTAAGAAATAAAGTACAAAAATGAAAAAAACTTCATATTACGCAGCTTTTTGCTTGCAAGCTTCACCTTGCTCATCAGGTGACATGACATACAGATGATACATTTGTTTGCTTATATACATACATGTAGCTTTAGCTGCCACATGCACGTAGTGAGTACTAAAAGGATGTGATTTATTTTTTTATGTGAAGGAGCTCTTACCTACATGTAGACCTACTCTAAAGAATGTGTTCCTAATGCACGAACAACGCTGGTGGACATGCGCATCATGTTTTCCATATTTAGATGAAAAGATGATGGCCACGCAAATTTGGGCGACAAATGTATCATCTGATTATCGAAGGAATATCTTTGAAATATGCTAGAACGTCCATTAACAAGCTCAAAATAAGCCTTTGTTTTTCAGACATATCTCTGTAAATTTGATTTAGCTGCTCTCTTTTTACTTGTATCGACTTTCTGAGGGCGTTGGACTCGAACAAAAACTTGAAGTTCTGCGTTGTCTCGGCCTTGAAAGCCAGTTTATACGGCGCTTTCCTGGTTATATGTCCCTCTCCATTTGCAGCCTCTCCTTTGACATCGTTTCCAGCTCCTCCTCATCCTTCTTTCGCTTCTCCGATTCAAGGTCCTTTTCCTTCTGCTTCTGCTCGTCTTCCAGATACAGACGATACTTCTGCCTAGCAATTGCTACTCCCAAAACGCAGTTCGGCGAGATGCAGAAATTTTCAATCCCCTCCAATCCGAATTACATAATCGATCACGAGTTTTTTCCGAAATAAGACGTCGTTCGGTCAAATTCGTCCTCATCGTGGCTTTGTTTATGGAGAAGCCTTATGGACACCGGCCTGTCCATGAGATAGAAGGAGACAGGTTCGCACAACTGACCACAAATGCTGGAATTGTCGATCCATTGAAGAATTGAAAACCAAAATTTATCAAGTCTGTCAAGTGTCAGGATTGAAATGAGCGCTCTCGCAACTAACATGATGAATGAACTGGGTCAGTTCAGATACAGCGACATCGCAATCGTCGATCGAAAATCGCTTTGCATCCACGAGACAATTGATAGTTGACTTTCTTAGAAGAAGACAAGATATTGTGCGACAACAATTCAATTTATTTAGTCTAACTATGATTGACTCAATATTACTTCAGAGATTTATTTTCAAAATTTGGTTTGAAATTCAAGGGCTTTTTAAGGGCCGAGTGTCAAATTTAAGGGCTTTTCAGTGATTGCCATTTTTAGGGGCCTTTTAAGGGCTGATTGAAAAATTTAAAGGCTTTTTAAGGGCCCCTTAAATTTAAAGGCTGCGCGGGGACCATGGGATAGAGAAAAGTCTGAAAAAGAGAGAATTGGGCATGCTGAAAGTGAAGCTTTCACTAATAAAAGTGAATACTCGCTGCCTCAATCTTGCGTGAGTCTTCTTAAAAAAGGTCCTAGTTATCGTATTCCGCCGAAACTTGATGACCGTTTTTATTGACAATATGATATTAAACTTGGATAGATCCGTTGGCCTTTCGTCAACGACAGCTTAAACAGAAAAATTAATTCTCTATTCGCAAATATAATCTCAATGTTCGTCTTGTTAATGCTACCAGTCCTACATTGTCCCGTTGTCTAAATAGTCGCAATAAACATAAAAATAAAAAACGTAACAACTGCAACCTTTGTGATCGTTTGCCTGAAAAAATAAATTGTAATAGTTACAATGTTGTCTATGAGTTTAAATGTCGATTTGTAATGCTAGTTACATAGGCAAAACTTCAAGATCTTTCTGAATTAGGTATGAAGAACATAAGCGGAGTATTAGGACCATGGACAGTAAGAGTGCATTGAGTGTGCATCTTCGTGATTGTACTGTTGTTGACCTTGATGACTTCGATGTGAATATCCTTCAGAGAGCGCGAAGTAACGGTTGACACTGCTTTGATAGAAGCTCGCATGATTCAGACAGATATCCATCTATGAATCGTCGTCATGAGCTTGCTGGCTTGTAGGAGAACACAGGTCGCGCCATATAGATTTTTATTCAGCTTTTACATATATATAGTCCAAGTACATGTCATATGCGCCTGTTTTATACTCTGTGAAGAAAGGGTTGGACCCGAGACGTCGAGTAAAACCTTTTTTTTCTTTATTTTTTTAATTAACGGATCTGCAGAAATTCAAGGGAGTGCGCTTCTCGATTACGAGTACAGCCTATTATCATTTCATTAGTGACTTTGTCTTCGTTTCATAAATTACATTATTTGTCTATACTTTTTGCCACCCTGATTTAATTTTCAGTGTTTCTGTACTTAGTTATGAATTAATTACCTTCATACTTTGCTGTTACAGAATGCCTTAGTTATTTAATTATGTTCCTTATTATGCTTCTTTCTCTTAAATCTTCTGCTGAGAGACACCGTTACTGTATGGGATCGTTCTTCTACCTCAAGCTTTGATAAAAAAACTTGCATTTCAGTATGGTGAACGTGCATTAAGGCTGATGCTACCTCCATACCTCATGAAAAAACTCACCACAAGATTCGGCCGTTTAAGCTTCATGGCCAGATTCCATCCACAACAACAATGATGAGCTTTTCCCTGGTGTTCTACAGGTACTGCTACGATCATATAAATAGGCAACCAGTCTCAAAAACAACACACGTTCGTGCGACACCTTTTTCAGCTGTCTAATTTGGAGAATGAGAACATTGGAATGAAGCTCTCACCTGAAACAGCAGAGTTATGGCTAATTCCACATCATTCCCACTGTAAAGTCTTCCAATTTTCCAGCGTATAGGAGAGGAACATTCGTGTTTTCGATCAACGCAAGTCAGGTGCCAATTGGATCATGTTTGTCATCAAAACACGGACATTTTCCTGTGTAATCTTGGAATATGGCTTCTTCGTTCGCCCTGAAATTTGGAATTAGTTTAATTAAAGAAAGGCATTATGGGGCACGGAAAGGATAAACATCAAACAACATAATTATTTGTAGACAACATTGTTTAACAATCATCCATTGACAAATAATGAAGTCAACATCTTTATTCAAAGAATAAACCGCCATCGAAGATGAATGTTTCTTACCTCGTTATCGAAGTCATACATCGAATCGTATTTTCAGACGCTGAAGATTGTTCTCAAAAATCGTCCTGTAAGAAAAGGATGATCAGTTTGATTGAAGGTGATAACTTATTTTGCTCATGCATCTATTATCGAGGTTCAGTCATGTATTTCCAAACGAATGAAAGAAAACTACTATCACTCCAATGCATGCAAATGCTACACTACAGTTGCAATTCATGATCGACTGTCAGATGACGAACTCAAACAGAACAGTAATTTTCATGCTTTGATCCCTAATTGATTGATCTCATGTTTCCATTCTGTTGCTTATGCTGTCTGATTGCAGTTCATTGTGACACAGGCTGATATTATGTAGGTAGCAATTTCTGACGTGAATTTTCATGTCGCGGATCATTGCTCAGTGCTAACGTTATGCATCACGTTTTCGCCATTTTCGGTATCATTACTCAATAACTTAACTTAATATCGCGCAAACATGAACTTAGGCTACGTTAATGTCATACGGTGCAAAACTCCTTCAAAACGCTCAATTTTTTCAGAAGCGATTGGTTTTCAGAAGTTGACAACATTCACCAAAGAATTTTGTCTTCTTTCGTATCTTAAAACTAAGATTCCTGATATGCCCATGATGAAAATGGAAAAATAATGACTATTCCCTTGTTATGTACAATAATGATGTCCATAAAATACAATTCGGAAGATCCAGTAAAAATTTACATTTGCAAAATAACTTTCATCACATGCAAGGGTGCGCTGTTTTAAACATGAAATGATGTTCGGTGCTTTAATCATTTAAAAGCAATGATGAATTGTGCATAACATAATAATTAATCACTACTTACAGAACAGAAAAAAATTGGCTGCAGACCTCAACACATATGTTTTATGGAATCAGCTGCTTCCGACAGACAATCCTTTTCACAATAAACAAAATAAAGCGCTTGTTACCTGAAATCAATGTGATATGATCAAGACATGATTAAACTCACCTCTATCCGCACTTTGGTAGTATCGCTAAGTCCTTGCTGGGCAAGTGGCTTCATAAGCTGAGGTAGTTTTGAATCAAAAGGGAAACATTTCGCGAAACTTCTTCATCATCATAGGCCAGCAAGTTCAATGATAGATCCACTTTACATTCCAATTCATGGAGTGCCATGTTGGCTTCATCCAAACTATTAGCCTTCACAAATGTATTGTATGCGTCCATGACCTGAATACCCATCTGATTGATAAAAGAGCTTAATTTAGACAAATATTCAACATCCTCCATTCCAACAACTCCCTGTGGTACTCCAGCTCCTGGTATGCCTTATAACCTCAAACACTCCGGCATGGGACAGCTGCTCTGATAGTTGTTGTACCAGTTGAACTTTCGCGGCAGCAGGCATTCCTTTACCGACAACTGCAGATAAGCAGTCGCATACTGCTTCTCTGCAGAGACCGGACTGATTTCGAAGTAGTTCCAGAAAGACTGGTAGGTATGCATCATTGGCAATCAAGTTGATTTCCATCCAAGATATGTAGAGAGATACAATTTCCAAACAAAAGCAAACCAGTGATGCTTGATCCGCTCTTTCTTTGAAATTATTCTGGGAAAACAAAACAAGCCATGTACAACATCAAATGAAGAAAAACATTTTGTCATTTTTGCACTATGTAATGACTGCTCTGCTATATACAAAATTTTGATTATCGTTCTTTCGAAAGGGCATAATAAACGAAAAACTTGTCAAAGGGCAAATTTCATTCACAAGCTGGCTGGCTGGCTTACCCCGACCCCTTCCCGCGGATAGGGGCGTGGCGGAACGCCACGGAAACCGAGGAGGCGGGCAACCCCCCATGGGCGATGCCAAAGATCAAAAACGGAGCCCGAGGACCCGAAGATAGCCGCTCGGGTAGAAGAGAGGGAGGGACAAGAGCACAGTAAGTGGTACATCGTGGTTTACACCACAAACAGGGGCAGTCAGGAGAAGAGGGCCTGCCAATCTGTGAAGATAGGAGTTGAGGAAGGCTGTGGCCGTTGCAACGAAGACGTGAGAGCTCACAACGGACAGCGCGAGGGAGGGACAGCTCCTCAGTTGTAACGCTACGGTCTTGTGAAGAAATCAAAGACGAACGAACGGAAGTCCTCCAGGAGTTGAACAGGGAATGACGAATGAAGAACTTCATACTAGACAGACACTGAGGAGCTGCAGAGGGGAGAGAAGTGCCACTTTTGGAAAGCGCATCTGCAGTATCATTGCCACTGATGTTCGAGTGACTAGGCAGCCACTGCAATGACACTGAGATCGAGGAAGAGCAGAGGGACGATAAAGAGGACCAGACAGAGTGGACAGACGTGGACAAGAGGGGCGACGGGGGTGAAGAAAGCACGGTCAGAGCCGAGAGAGAGTCGGACACGAGAAGAAGAGAGGAAAAGAGACATGAGGAGTGATGGGAAACGGACCAAGAGAGAGCATGCTGGATTGCAACCATTTCAGCTGTGAAGCTTGAACAGTGCGCACCAGCATGAAAGGAAAGAGAGAAAGTGGAAGAGCATGAAGAGCAGTTTATGAAAACACCCGAGCCACCTGGTCCGAGTCGTCCAATAACGGAGCCGTCAGTCCAGATGGTCAGGTCAGCAACGGGGAGGGAGGAAAGGTGGTCTCGGACCAAAGCGGTGCGAAGAGGGACTGGGTCGGAACGGGAGCAGGGGGAGGACAGGGCTAGGGACACGGAGAACAGAGGAGGGGACCACGGGGGGAAGGGAGGGCAGGAGACCAGGGGCTCACGCGGAGAAGAAACAGGTGGAGAAAGTGGATGAGAAGTACAGAAGAAGCGCCATGAAGAGGAACGGACGCGCTTGGGGACAGAAAGGGTCGCTAGAGAGGACAAGGGAAACGAGGGTGGGAGGCGGAGAGCGCGCTCATAAGAGTAGAGCGACTGAGCGGTGAGGGTCACGGAGAGGGGAGGAAGTCCAGCTTTCCACAGGAGCGTATTCTTCATGTGGATACCGAGACTTCCTCTTGGCTACAACGCAATTATCTACTGTACAAAATTTAAATAATTTCGCCAAAAGACTTGTTCTCTTTCTTAGTTTTATTAGCAAGCTTCCGTGTGATGACTTCACCCGTCATCAGGCAAGTACAAGTAAAGAATACTTGTGAAAATTCACCGAATGAAACACATTGGACTACAATTCACGAAAATTCATAATGCGCACTACTAACACCTTTCACGGACAGCGACACTCTACAGTACAATACACTCACCTTGAGAATTAAAATCATAATACTGAATCATAATACTGATTAAAGAGTGATAAGTAACATCTGATATGCTTTAAATCAACTTGGAGATCAGAAAACAAGCTACATAGAGAGTGAAACAGTAAATGAAAATGAGACCCCCAGCAGCGGTCAATAGAGAACTACAGTGAACATGTATAATGCTTCAATTGACTTACTAAAACATGCAGCCACCATGCTGCTAGCTTCTGGACACAGTGGTCCCGCATCCAGTCTTTAACCAAAGTATTACGTTCGGCCCTCTCAGCCGTGTGAGAGATATCTCGATCTGCAACTTCAGTATCTAATGCTTTCAAAACTCGTAACACCATATCTATTGCCAGAGGTTGGTCGCAACCATATGCCGAGGCAAAATTGAGCAAATCGTCAAAAAATGATGACCACTGACCCGAAGGACAATCAGAGACACAGACTAATGCCAACAGTTGAGCGGTCTTATTACGTACAAAACCAGGCTGTTGCAAATTTCGATCAAGCCACGTTCCAAAAAATTTACGCAGCCATTCCCTATCCTCGACACTGGCAATGGAGTATCTGAAATTTTTAAAAGACAGATAGTGCTTATAGTTGCCATGCATACATTCATGGAGCACAGACATACCTGTTAGTCACAAAATGTTCGATAATCCTAAGAAAATAGAAAACTGTCTGACTGATTAAAGTGTGCGTTTCATTAATCAGAAACACAGTACAATTCTTCCATCCATCAGAATCACTTGTAAATTGGTCAAATAACTGCATCAACTGATATTGAGAATTCGTGGAATGCTCTGATAGCAGACGATTGAGCATTTGAATATTCACCTCCATCACACCTGTAAAATGAAACAAGTAGAAGGCCTATATCATGCGCTTACGCAATTTTCGACACACGACAATATTCCATAACAAAGTTCATAAGCAGGCTTTGAGCAATTGAACAGAATGCGTGAGTGATTACCGCATTTCCTAGAATAGTAGTAGGCGCAACTACCATTAAAACTCAACTTTCGCGTACAGCTACTAGCTGAGAATGTTGATACCTGAGAAATGTTGATGCTACCTGGAAACGATCAAGAAAATGAAGATCGAAATTCTGTCGACAATAAATTCGGTGATCTATTAGGGTCTACTAGATTATTATTGATGGTTCGTGGGGTCGCTCAGAAAACATTCTGCGATGCTTAGTCTTTCAAAAGCTATTTACACTGTCACAACATGAAATTAATGCAGTTCATGTTTCTTCGGTTCGTTGCGAATAATGTCTCACCTTTAGAATGGTTGAAATTATTAAAAGCAATTGATTACTTCAGAAAATGGTAAGATAAATGGACACCTAAAGTCATCTGGAAACCAAGAGGAATGATATTTTCGTATACTGTATCGCTTGGATTATGATGATATTGTGATAATAGCATGAAGTTCCGATAAAAGTGGCTCCATTTACAATTTTCATTGTTTCCATGGAAGCCAACTCTCGATTTCTTTTTTGTTGATGAAAAAATTGAACTATTACGAACTTTCGTATTGCAGCAAGGGAAAGAGCACCATGACTCAACTTAAGTATCCCTGCAAAAGTTAAAACATTCCTAATTGTGATTGTGATAATAGGCAAATCTGTATTCGTCATTATTATCAGTTAATTTTGAAAATTAGAAAATGGGCTGAAATGGGCATACTACTGAATAAGTGTGTGGTGAAACGAGTATATATAACACAGAAAGTGTCGCTTTTTACTCTAGACTGAGATGTACACTGTTCTTATAAATAAATGTGCATTTCAGCTGTGATGTGTGTGTGCAGTTTATTGAATTTGAAAAATATTTCGAATACAAGGAGCCAACACTGCTTTTTCTAAACTAACATTGAGGTCTGTCAGTGAAACGAAATTATTCTACTCTGTTTGCGGTCTAACACGTCCCATACTTTTCAGCCTTAGTAAGCTTTTAGCTCTGAAACACGCATGGAAGGAAGCATGAAAGTGATGGTCACGACAAACTCGAACATCTGTGGTAAAAGTACAAGCCTCCAAATGAAAAGTTAAAGGTAGACGGAGTTGTGAATATTCAAGGGGATTTGGAATCAGTTCTTGTCAGTAGGCCTACTCGTCTCCAGCAAGACAAAGCGCGTGATCCTCTTCGAACATCAGAAATTATACACACACCAAAATTGGTGAAGTGTTGACATCGTCATCTGCTTTGAAATGTGTTGAAGATGAAGAAAAAAGTAATAATCCTATTCGTTTGAAGAAAATGAAAGCCAACGATAAGAGGAAGTGAAATCCATTGCTTTTGAAGAGCAGCAATTCAAAGATCACTTGTGTATCGAAACGCTGTAATGGCGATTGAAAAACAAAGATATTATGGTGAGCGATATTGAGGACTTTACAGATGAAGACATAAATGAAAAGGAAGATGCAGGCTTCCCATCAATCTGATTTGAAACAGGACGACTGGGCTGTTGCCAAAATTGAATAAAAGCTGACGGCACATCGGTTAAGTAGAGATAGACTGTGATGTGCATTGCAGTTTTTCTGCCACATTCAAGAAGCGAAGGTGATCCAGGGAAGTGAGAAATCTAGTTGACTTAAAGATCGACCGGCACTTTATTTAAAAGATAACATGGCCCGGGGCAATCTGAAGCCGCCAGTGCGAAAGAGGAAATTCCGAGGTCATAATTTCAACGTCAATGCAGGCTCGGGATAGTTAGACTCAGGACACCCCTCATTTGTTGTCCTAGTTTCTCTGAAACTGAATTTTTCTTTAGACCCACTCTTCATGTTGTCATGATGTCAGGTATTTCACGAAGTTGTAATTTTGTGATGAATGGTTATAAAAATACAACGTTTTTTCAATCGACGATTCAAGAAAGTCATTTCTGTAGGAGAAATCAAAATTATCGTCATTTAACCTATTAATGAAAAGAAATATTGTAGCAGCTGATCTTTATAGCATACCATGATGGTGATGCTTAACAAGTTTCTGATACAATTTTTTAATAAACTGCAATCATCTTCAAAAACTATATGTTTTTGAAACCATGTAATTTCCTCAATGACAAGAAAACTTTTTTTGAGCAATAAAGGCATCCAGTATAGCCAATACACAGAATGCGATGATGAGCTATCAAAGTTTCAAGTGGCACATGGAGAACATTGAGAAAATCACATGAATTCTTTGAAAACTACCCGTTGCAGCCCACCCTACCCTATTCAATGTGTATTTCCTCAACAAATGGTATTGTTTTCCTCTCATGCAAGTACCTGTCATCAAAGTCAATTAATTCGGCCCATATACTTTTATTCGGCGCCTACCTCGATTAAAATCTAATCGAGGTTGCATCACTGGTTTTTGTCATACCCTATGTACCTTAGGAAAGTGAATGCAGTGAGTCAACCGGGCCGTCAAAATTTTCAAATTCATAAATAAATGTTTATTAAATTTATTAAATAATACCAAATTATTAATAAATAATCAATAAAATGTGATGCCTCTAAGTTAACTGTTAAAATGTAAGTTACATTATCTTATTTTAATACTCAGAGAAAATGTTCGAAGTGCTGACATCTTCAATACACTTTCGATACCAAAGGTAAATGGTTGGCTGGTTTCGATCAAGAGAACAAGGTGGATGCTGTTTATAACGGTGACTAATCCATCTGTATGGATAATGACCATGCAGACACAGTGAAGTTGTAATGTTGTGGTGCAATGTCTTATTGGAACACAATCTCTTCAATCAGGTATCTACAAAAAAATCCCCGACTCAATTTTAGGACTTCTAGGACTATTTAAGACCAATATTGGAGAACTTCATCTAGGTCTAAGTAAGTATTTTTACGGTAGTCGGACATACACATGTAAAAATTATGCGGAGCGCAAGAAAACAATTTCGCTCCTTCGTTGCACTCCGACCAAAACTAAAGTCCCACGAAAGCACTACATTCGGTCAAGGAAAGACAATAGCCACTTTCAGTCAATGAGCGCAGCAAGTGTTGACCATGTGGTTCATATTAGCCTTTTGTAAAATTCTGACAATTGAAGTTTGAGAGATGCTAAGTTCATCTGCGATTTCATCTGCCTTTGGATTTTTGAGGATTCCGGTTATAAGCATTTTCGACAACCCCATCATTTTCCTCTTTGCAAGTGAACTATAGATCAATTAAATCTGTTGCACTTGATCTCTAACTTCTAAATACCGATAACGAAGCAAAGTCACGCAAAATTATATAGCCCTATTACTTTGTTGAAAATCCTTCAGATAGCTTTTCTAGCCTTATAACTTATCACAAAAATTGTATAACTGTAAAAGATCAGTAATTAGGCCAATATATCCGCTCGATTGCGGTTACCAAGCTGTCAAATGTTTTGAAAGAGACGAGATGCTTGCTAAAATGTACCAGGAGACCTAGATCGAAATTATGCTCCCAGATGACTAAGTAGAGATAATCTTCTCAAATGTTGTGTCACTACACTTTGATTTAATATATTTTTTTCGATGTCTAATTCGTACTAAGAATGAAGCCCTATTCGCAAGTGAATAAGCCTGTGTTAGCACCAGTGGGCTTGCTATCAGGATGAGCGGTATCAACAGCTCACTGCTGACGGTGACAATGGAGTGCAGCAGGAAACTGAGCCCGAGTTAAATTGCATCGGCACGACAGGCAAGCATCACTAACGCCGCATTCAGCAGCTGTCCTTCAGATACTAAGTCCAAGATAGCTCGTACCGGGTACAGTTAGGACAGGCAGCTTACACTGACAAAAGTTTTCCCTTCAACTGCTCACGAATACCGAGTTAACTCGGGATGCTGAAGTGTTCCAATTTCACGAATGCCGAGTTAACTCGTTTTTTAGTACCGGCATAAAGTGACTTGATGACACACTTTTCATTGTTTTACTTCATGAACTTTCCAACGATAAATGAACACTTCCCTTCATCATCTGATTGATAAAATTCTATTAAGTCGCATTTAGCAGCATTCCTATTTAGTTGTATTCAGGCTTCAATTTTCAAACATGTTAAGTTGAATTACATTTTGGAACGACACTTTGAACTGCTGAGTATTCAAACCTTGATAGAAAATCATGATATCAAAGTATGTTAATACAAAGGCACGATGACACCAACTTATAAAGAAGCATCGACAAGAACAACCATGAAAACTGGCACAATGGACGAAGACCGTAAACGCCAAATAATTCCTAGCTATCAACCTGTTTTTATCAGCCTGCGTAGAGACAAAGGGTGCCCTACAACAAGCATCAACCAACAACAACAAACGTCAATCACAGAATGTGAGAAGTCAGGTAGGCCTATAATGCTAAAAAATCAAGACTTCGATTTTTCTTGATACAGCGAATGCGGTAGGCCCTACAACGTCGCAATGTTACCTCAGTTTTGGGAACATTACCATCGGTTAAGACCATGTCGAACGCTTCTTTATCTGGTTCAATTTATCTCAATGTGACCTGGCATTCCTCAAATTCTTTAGCCCAACTTGCTTCTTCACTTTCTATGATTAATTCCGTCAGTTTCTTGCTGTTTATTGAAATAAAATTCAAAGCATGCCGAAAAATTAAAATGTCAATACAATGAATTGAGAATAGGGCCTACATATCTTTAGAAAGCATCATCACGTCTCAAATGGCAATTTGCTACTTAAGCCTTGCATGTTTGAAAGTTTAAGTCTGAAAAAATTACTGAAAGCACAAATTATATGAAAAAGGTTTTAAAATTATATGAAGTTGATGACAATAGAGTGTAGGCTAACGTGCTGGTATATGAAGACTCGTAAAATTATATATTCAGATCTCGTAAATAGCGCATAGGCCACAAACCATTGAATAAAGGGGTGATCATGCGCTCAATAAAATAACTAACTGGATAACTGTGTGATTAAATGTGTAGACCTAATTAATTTTATTCAATTAACTCAATTTCTGGTTCTGATTACTTTCAAAAACCATACGTTTAGTAACCTAAATGACATCAAATTTTTAACAGACTATCAGCGATTCCCGCATCGGCATTCAAGAAATATTTGAATTCATTTGAGCGTCAGCTAGTAACGCGGTGTGCGTTAGGAACTGCATACGTTTATGTCAGGGTTAAGTCAAACAGATGCATCTAGACCTTAAATATCTAGGCCTTCCTTTCTAGGCATATGATATAGGCCAGTAAAATGTGCTTGATTTGATGTTTAGAGCTGCATTTATTTTTTTTTGTTTCTGGTAGGCCTATTGTCATGACAAGAGCAGAGAACAAAATCCGTAACCATTGAAGAACCTACAGATGATTCCATGCACTGGTAATAGCCACCCTATTTTGTGTCGCGACCCCGTTACTTCGAAGCGGTGGTCTATACATTTCCACCTTGGTTTTGGTGGCCTTGTTGTCACGATTTACTGAGGTTTTTAACTCATCACTTAGCTTAGTCAGAATGCCAAAGAATCTTTTATTCAAAATGCCAAAGAAAACTCTGATGCATTTTTCGTCAGTGGCAGTGCTAGCAGAATTTTGTTGGCATGGTTTTGGAAATTTGGACTGATGCCTTTCCTCAACTTGGTGTGAGTGAAAGCGCAGAAGTAACCTGTAGTGCTAAATTAAGCTATCTTGCTCAGATTTTTCATTGCTAAAAAAGTTGTGCACTTGTAAAATATCTTGCACAGTCCATCAAATTAATAACGTGAAAATAAACGATCGTTTAGACATGACTTTTTTAAGTGCAAGAATCGCAACTTTAATTACATTCAGGGTGTCTACTACATCAGGAATTCTCAAATCCAGGAGATATCCAGGAGATATTATTGCAAAAATCAAGGAGCCTATCGAACTTTTTATGATGGTTATAAAATGACCATCTCGTGTTATCGCCATTTTAACAGTGCCGTTACCTACTAGGTATTTCGTATTTCTCCTTTTTCTGTTTCTTTTGTGTCTAATAGAACGTCTAATTCCAAAGCATTAATAATAACCGTAAAATCGTTTTGTCTCATTAAGGCTTAAAAATAACTACTGCTATACATGTATGTTTCAACACTACATTACTATATTTTTCGAACACTCAGTTATAAAACGAATTACGCTTTTATCTGGTTTTCAAGTGGTCACAAACTAGTCTTCAAGTTTTTGAGCACCGTAGCTCGATCGTCAAGTTCACACTGTTTCTCTCTACTGATCGAATTTTGAATTTCAATATTGTTCAGTTCACAATCCAGTTCAGCAACACGTTTGCCTTCAACTTGCTGATCTTCATTCCTTTTTAGTTTGAGTGCCATTACATGTCGCCGGCATAAATACTTAACCGATTCAATCAAAGAAGTAGTTAGCGAAACATGCAGAACCCCTCCATAATACTGAATGGCGTTATGGACCACACATTTCGCCAAGATAGAACTCTCACGAAGATTCTCTATTAGCATATCCTTGCTTATGTTGAAACCACCTTCTACTGCCGCTTGACCATGGAATCAGACCAAAACCTTCCTCACTACTGCCCACAGGTGTTAAGAACTTTCTTTGCTTCGTAGAAGACTGCAGTAGAGGTCGTCCAATCGAAGTTTGTCGATGTCAGATTTCTAAGGAAACCATTAAGCAGTTAAATTTTGGTAATGATGTATGCAGTACCAGTGAAATTTACCTGTAGTTCCTTTTTCGTTAGATCTGACTGAATGAAGTCGGAATATTCCTGCTTTGCCCAATCAGTCAGAGATACAGAAATGCAGTTGTAATCGATCATTCTGTTCAATAAAATGTCAAAACGCATTTCGCAAAGCGTTGAAGACGTGGTTAAAATGACAAGCGGAGAGTGATGCAGCGTCTTTAACAAGATCGTGTTTCAGCGGACTACTCTTAAGTATTTTAGAAGGCGATAAGGCAATAGCGAGGGGCTTGACCGAACTCCAACATCCTGCGTGGATGAGAATTCTTTGGGATGCTGCGTTTGGCTCCGAATTCCAGATCCACTTGAGATACTTCCTTCAGATTTGCATCGTTATTCAGATCACGTATCAGAATTTCGGAAAGGTCTGTCCCCACCTCCGGCATGACCGATGCCTTAACGAATCTTTTCAATGTACATTATCTTTGACAAGGCCCATCAGAAAACCGTGCAAAAATGGAATCATAGGCTTGTCTTGTTGAAACCGCAGTAGAAATGGCTCAAACTGAGACGCTAAGGAGCTGAAAAAATGCAGCTTCACTGCAGAAAATGGGTCATTGATTGCGTCAACGACTGTTGAGAATGATGCTAAATGGAGTTGAGGTTTCACATCGACGCAATATTTCTCAATGTTCGGTAGAATCTCTATTGCTCTGTTACATAGCCTACATCTTTGTTTTGTACCTAACTGCATTTGCAAAAAAACTTAGGAAATGCGGCTGAACCCGTAATATGTGTGGCCAATAATCAGCCTTGCGTGCAGGAGAATCTTTGAAAAGGTGGAACATGCTTTGCAGTACAGTTGACAAATCCCAAGTACTTTTTTCAATCCATACTGCAATGCTCCACTCACGAATGACATGTAGGGAGCATGTACCTGTTTGGAGCAATTCCATCCCATACTTGTGCTGAAATTTTTCAGAAAATCTTCGGTAAAATGATTGACTGCCATGCTGATTTGCAACAATCTATTGAAGACATCAACAAATGAGCCACTAATTTTATTCAATGCTTTATTGACAATTTCAAATATGTTTTCAGTTTTCGAGTGAGTGAGAAATACTGACGTTGCATAATCACTAACTACAATACCAGTGCTCGTTGAAATAGCAAATCCACAGATCTTGATGTCCCCTTTGAACAATTTTGTTTAATACCTCATCGAAAGGTATGCTAAACTCCTTGGACGTATGTACTCTGGCTAGTATCTCTTTCTGAAAATGTGGAGATAGCCCGAAAGTCACAACGTAGCCTAACTTATCTTTGGCCATTTGGATGTTGTCAACAACAGGGTGGTTCTTGAACATCGCTTGAAATATAGATTGTTGATCATCATATGATCGTTGTGAACGGTGTTTCTTGACCATATCCAAGGCCCAAATTATTTCTGTTTTGATATACTTCACTTTTTCATAGCTGCCGTAATAGGAGCCGCTGTCGTTTCGAGTTAATTGTAGAAATTTTACTTGTGTGCATCGCTGAAGATGCATCATCATTCATTGAAGATGATGTAGTTGAAGTCAAGGATGTGGGAACGTCGACACTACGACGAACAAGATTCAATAACTGATAGTCATGGGATGCAACTACAAAATAGGAGTCAGTAATCTGTTTTCGAAGTCTGAGACACCCACCGAGTTCGAAATTTCATGTACACGAAAAAAACACATGTAACCTGAAACAGAAAGAAAACACACACAAACATTATTTTACGCTGTCAAATAAAATCGAAAAGCACAAACGAAGATGAAGTCACCGAAAAGCATAATTACATTTTGTTTACATTATTGTAAACGTTAAAAATGTAGCTCAGGACGTTTTTCACAACTTAAATTTTCCACAAAATCAGGATTTATCCAGGATATCCAGGCCTTGTAGACACCCTGTACATTATTGGAGGCTGAATAATGTACAAAAGGCTACTAATTTGTCAAATTACGAGTCTGTTATAAAATTGCATGCAAGCCCGCAAAGAAGCACAAAGCACAAGAACGATCTCTGCCGATCCAGTCGATTGATTGCGAGCTTATAGGCCTACTTCTTGCTTACTTTCTCACTCCACGTTAAACATCCGTTGAATACCATCTCCTTGGATTGGACGGTTGATGGCTCTCCCAGGGTCCCCGCGCTTCAGCCACAATCAAATTTAAGGGCTTTTTAAGGGCTGATGAGGCAAATTTAAGGGCTATCTACAAATCGATGTTTCATGCGTGTATACGTGCAAGTTGCATACAAGGATGAGGCAATTTTATTCTCCGTCGCAGTGGGTAGTTCCACATGCTCTAGAAAAATAAAGGCAGAAAGCTATTTTTTCTACTCTCCCCATTCATCAATAGACAAAATTAGATCGTTTTTTCAGAAGCGTAGTCTATATCAAAATGCTATGAAATTAAAAAAAACACTGCAGTATAAGAGACATTTTACAGGATTCAGTCAAGAACACGAATGCTAAATATAAAAATACACTTGCTGAAATAATAGATGCATGATACTCCACACACTTAATGGAAGACAGTCAAAATATCGAAATCACGGTCGTAACCAAAGTTGATTTATTGACTGTCTTTGGTTCTTAAAACAGCACAGTTATATACTTTCACTTTATCAAAATAACCTCTTTCAACAGAAGAAACAGATTCAAAATACAATCATTATTACAACTAATACTATAATTACACAAGCTTGATTTTCTATGGCTGTGAAGAACAGAAATTAAAACAAAAATTTACGTAGAAGCCATTCCATATTCCTAATCAGAATATCAATAAACAAATCAGTGGAACCACAAAGGTGATTATGAAGCAGGCGATATGAATTTGACCGTTGCAAATTACAAAAAATATATATGTACAATTGTATATGTAGGCATTGTACTTTGCTCTCATAATCTGTAAGCGCGTTCAGTAAAAACTCAGTTCATGAAAAACAAACATGCAAAGCGGTGAAATCACATCTGTAGGGTTCAGCTCTTAGCTCTTAAAACTCATGTTCTATGGAAAACAAACAACAGTTACGAAACTTCTTCTAAGAAATAAAGTACAAAAAAATGAAAAAAACTTCATATTACGCAGCTTTCTGCTTGTTGATTCATGATCAGGTGAATGAACATACAGATGATACATTTTGTTCGTTTGCTTATATACTTTACATGTAGCTTTAGCTTACCACATGCACGTTAGTGGAGTACTAAAAGGATGTGATTTTTTTTTTTGTTATGTGAAGGAGCTCTTACCTACATGTAGACCTACTTTTAAAGAATGTGGCTCCTAATGCCAGAACAACGCTGAGTGGACATGCTATCATTGTTTTACATATTTAGATGAAAAAGGATGATGGCCACGCAAATTTAGGCGACAAATGTATCATCTGATTATCGAAAGGAATATCTTTGAAATATGCTAGCACGTCCATTTAAAAAGCTCAAAACAAGCCCTTTGTTTTTCAGACATATATTCAGCAAATTTGATTTAGCTGCTCTCTTTTTATCTTGTATCGACCTTTGAGGGCGTTGAGATCTTGAAGTTCTGCTTTGTCTCGGCCACTCTGAAAAGCCGTTTATTCGGCGCTTTCCTGGAGATGTGATATGTCCCTCTCCATTCGCAGCTTCTCCTTTGACATCTTTTCCAGCTCCTCCTCACCCTTCTTTCGCTTCTCCGATTCAAGGTCCTTTTCCTTCTGCTTCTGCTCGTCTTCCAGATACAAACGATACTTCTGCCTAGGACTTGCTACTGCCAAACGCAGTTCGGGCGAGATGCAGAAGTTTTCAATCCCTCCAATCCGAATTACATTATCGATAGAATAGAATAGAATAGAAAGCGTATTTATTTATGAATGAAAATCGGTCATTTGAACAAAGTTAATGAAAGTTATTTTAACATTTGATCAAAACAATCAGGACAAATATTCAACAACAAAGTGGCTGTGCGGTCTAGGAAATGACGGTTCAAGACAAGCAAGGAAAGTGCTACAATTTTAATTTAAACATAAAGACGATTGTACAAAGATGTGCAAAATGGTATAAGTGAATTGGCGCGGCGTTTGGTTTTGGACAAAGGTTGAAGAAATCGACGGAAGTTCTTGGTTCTTTTGGACAGAAGATTGTGGAGGATGTTCTGAGGATTTGACAAAATTACGAAAAAATTTCATGGCTTGGTGCTGGACGGACGGGATATGAAAAGTGGGAGTAAATATTGTCGCAGTTGCATCCAGAGCCCACAGATGATGCGATGGGCACCGACGATGGAATCTTCTCTAATTTCCTCTGAATTTCTTCTTCATTCAGCCCGACAAACAAGGGAGAGTGTGTACTCGGTGTGGATCCCCAGAACTATACGCGTAGTAAATCTGCTCTAATTAGATCGACTTTTTTCAACAGATGGAACCTTCCTTAATTTTTTTAAGGCGAGAAAAATTCTGCGGCTGGCAGATTTGCAATATTTTATCAACATGATGATCCACATTTTCAAATTCTTTTGATATGTGACTCCAAGAAACGTCCATGCTCGCGACTTGCTTTTACACCTGATACTGAGTTGAGGATGTAACAATTTCATTGTTGATTAGCATCAATCTGGATTTTAGCAGTGTTCAGGGGTCAATACCATGAGAAAAACACACCAATTGATAACGTTATTTATCTCGGTTTGTGTACATTGGATATGCATTTCAGTTTGAGTTTGAATACGGGCTAGCTATGATCAATCGGCTAGCCATACGTCGGCGTATTTTGAGAGCATCTTCGATTCTGCTGAGGCAGGAAGATAAGGAAAACCCATGTGAAGCTGCGAACAAATACGGTGAAAGACATTGATCCCTGCGGCACTCCAGATGTTACTTTACGGATTTCACTATAAGTGTGAAGGGGTTGTAAGCATACTCTTTGTCTTCGATCCCTGAGGTAGCCTGCACACCACTTTACAAATTCACTCGGGAGAGATGATTGAGAAAGGGACAGAATAATGCTTCCGTGATCTAATCTGTCAAAGGCCTTACTGAGATCCAAAGAAAGTAAGGCGATCCCTTTCACATTTTTTTCATCCAATCTGTCAGTAATAAAATCGTGTAAGGCGATATTAGCGTGGAGTGTGGATGAACCTTTCCTAAAGCCGAATTGAAGAGGACCATACATCGAAATCAGAGTCTCCTCCACTGAAGATAAAACCATCTTCTCCAGCATTACGAGTCTTTCCGAAATAAGACGTCGTTCGGTCAAATTCGTCCTCATCGTGGCTTTGTTTATGGAGAAGCCTCGCTCTACACCGGCCTGTCCATGAGATAGAAGGAGACAGGTTCGCACAACTGACCACAAATGCTGGAATTGTCCACCCGATTGAAGAATTGAAAACCACAAATCTTATCAACGTCTGTCAGTGTTGGTCAGGTTGAAATGAGCGCTCTCGCAACTAGCATGATCAATTGAAAATCTGGGTCAGTTCAGATGCAGCGACACGCAATCGTCGATCGAAAATCATAATATTGGAGCATCCTATTGCATTTTATCGAATGGACTGTATTAACCGAATCAATATGACATTAGCACCTTCACTTCAACAGTATTGCAAAGTTTATCAATATCAAGCAAATACAAAACTGGAGAAATATGAAAACCTGAAATGCAAAGCAAGTACAAGCTTAGGTATCAGCTAGAAGAAGACAAGATATTGTGCGACAACAATTCAGTTTAGTCTAACTATGATTGACTCAATATTACTTCAGAGATTTATTTTCAAAATTTGGTTTGAAATTCATGGGCTTTTTAAGAGCCGAGTGTCAAATTTAAGGGCTTTTTAGGGGCTTTTCAGTGGTTGTCATTTTTAAGGGGCTTTTAAGGGCTGATTGAAAAATTTAAGGGCTTTTTAAGGGCCCCTTAAATTTAAGGGCTGCGCGGGGACCCTGCTCTCCACAATTCATCTCGGTTGGCAACGAGCATTACCGTACTTCGGATATTTATATTTTCTTCAGATATTCTAAGACACATTGACGCTATGCTCTTCTTGGTCTTCCGACAGCTCGACGCCCTAGGTCGTCCATGTTTTCCACTTTACCCAAGCAGTTTCCCACAGCCGTCTTTACATTACCGAATCATCTCAGACGACCTCTTCTAACCCGATCTTCCAGCTCCTTCAGACCACACATACTTGCCACTTCCTCACTTGATCTTCCGTCGCTCCATTTTACTCCTGCCATGTGTCTCAGCATTCTGCGATCACATGCTCGCAATTCTTCCATGTCAATGACCATGTTTCTGAGCCATACACGAGAACAGATCGTATGGAAGACTCATACACATGAGCTCTTTTCTTTGCTGAATTTTCACCCCTAGCACAGCTATGAGTCATGAACGAAGCTAGGGGTTACTCAATGAAAAGTAACAAATTGTATTATTTTAAATTAAAAAAAAACAGATCTTCTAATCTGATCAAGCTGTCCGCATCAGAAAACTATTCGCACGCCTCTTGAAAGTATCAAGATTGTTTTGGTCAGGGAAAGCTGATTCCAAAGCTGTGCCGTGCGAACAAAAAAAGCTTTTCGAGCGACTCACAGTACGTGCGCGTTCTAAGCTCACATTATAGCATGTCAGTACATTAGCTCTGTGTGTGCTTCTGGAGAAGATCTTAGGTTTGGGTACGCACTCATTTACTGCAGAGCTGCTTCTACCGAAATAGTACCTGTAGAAGAGACTGAGTGAAGCAACATCCCGTCTGATGGAGAGAGGCTGCAACTTGCTAGCAAAATTTTTACCCATGAGATTCTTGACACGTTTCTCAACCCGTTCAAGGAGGTTAAGATGCGTTTGTGGGGCGCCTACCCACAAACCTGACTGGGATGTTTACATCAAGCGCGCCGGCACTAAATTCTATTAATAGATTATTCAGGACTAAGGCGCGCCGGGAGCAAAATCTATTTATAGATCCTTCCGGATTAAAGCGCGCCGGCACCAAATTTATTTATTAGATTCTACTCAATAAAAATACGCATGATGGTTTAATGCGCGGCCGTACTCGAACACAGAGTAATTTAACTTGAACGAGTACGTTTTCATCCTTTCATTCGCAATATTTTTTGCGTTATATTTGCACGAACGAATAGTATCCTATAATGTTCTTCATCAAAGGCCAAAGCGCGCCGCGCCGGGAAGTATCCTATTTATAGAAATTCCAAGACCCCGGTGAGCCAGCGCGCCGGGAAGTATCCTATTTATAAAAATTCTAAGATTCCGGTGCGCCAGCGCGCCGGGAAGTATCCTATTTATAGAAATTCCAAGACCCCGGTGAGCCAGCGCGCCGGGAAGTATCCTATTTATAGAAATTCTAAGATTCCGGTGCGCCAGCGCGCCGGGAAGTATCCTATTTATAGAAATTCCAAGATCCCGGTGCGCCAGCGCGCCGGGATAATTAGAAAATATCGCTTATCGAGCGCGCCGGATTAATCCAGCAAAACATGTAAAGATTCCAGTCGGGCCCACAGATAACAACAATACTCTGGATTATAGGGGCACTCATGTTGTTCTTAAGGCTGACTAACTCTATTCACTTGGACCAAGCATTAGCCATCCGAGCTCTCACTGCCTTTTCCACTCCAACATGGCTGTCCAGCATATGTATATTCTTATACTAGCATACAAGAATAAAATTTATAGCCTAGGGCCTAGTCATCCCATCGAATGGCCATCTGTTGCACATCTGTTTTTGAAAGATACAACATATTTGCAAGACTTCATCATTTGCGATTATACTATAAGCGACGTGTCAACGACATACCGGTGACCATCGCCTCACAAATATCATTGACATAATCTTATGTAAGTGAAATAAACTAATGAATATTTCATCCACTTGTGCAAATATATTTGTTATTTCAATGAAGATTCGAAGAAATTTAATAGAAATGATGAGTTCAATATGTCCTAAAACTAGCAGTTGAAAACAAGATATTATGCTCATTTAATGGGAAAAATCAAAACGTAGCATTCCCGGGCTATTCACGAGACCAAACAAAATTCCCGGGCTTGGTCGCGACCCTGGACTAAGAATCATTTCTATAAATTTGAATGTTTCAGTTACTGAATACAAATCAAGGTGACGATTTAACTCGGACTTCCTTTCTCATTGTATTACTGCTTGCAACACACCAGTGTTGTGGTCGATAATCCATCTACAACGCAACTGTGATATTGTCTTACTGTCTTGCCGTTTTATTGAGATAACTCGGGCTCAGTTTCTGATGATAGTCACTCACGACGCACGAGTAATCCTGCAATCTCGCGAAGAGTTAACTCGGGCTCAGTAAAATTTGATAGGCATATGAATTAAGAACCGCAGCCAATGATCAACGATAATCATAGACTTCAGATTTCAGCAAAAAATATCAGCTCTACGATTTCCATATACTAGAAAATAGGCCAACTGCTAAGAAAATGACCGTTCTTCAGCACGCTATTTCGTTACCTGCCCAATCGTAGCACAAAACGGAATACAATGTATATAGCCTTCTATTATGATTTCACGATGTGACCACGAATAGAAATCGCTGATGAAATGCGAAGAAACCAAGCACATTCAAACATCTTTATCACAGCTGTTCATTTCTCGCTCACGAAATAATGTGGACGCATTCAATGAATTAATATGGTTGTGGCAATTGTGAATGTGAATATGGCGTTAGGCTCGGAGCCTGTGTGTGGGGTGGTTTGCTGTGCTCTTGTTGTTTGTGTATGTTGATTGGTTGGTTGTGATGCCTGTGATTGTTTGTCTCCCCTGAGTGTGGTGTGTTGATTGGTTGGTTTGTTGCTGGTCTGTTGTCGTTTTAGTGCGTCGGGATGTGGATGCGTTTTGTCGTGTTTTCGTGATCTGTTGTTTGTGTTTAGTGAAGTGTGTGTATTGTAAGATGTGGCTTGTTGTTTTGTGGTGGTTGGTGTGTGTGGTGTTATGTATTTGTGCCATAGGACATTCGGAAACATTATTAATGATCTAATAATCCGATATTATTAATAAATAAATATTATGATCTAATAGTGTTATCCGATGTCTATGCTTTTGACAGTAGAAATCTGGACGGTAAAAATCTCCTTTTATAAGTAGAAGAAAGCGGATTTGGAAATCGAGGCATTTGATCGCCATTTTTGTCACTCAAAAAGCACGTGTTTCGGAGTTGCTAGATCTTAGGAAGATTAGAAGATAGACAAATCATGACGATCGTACAATCTTTACCTGCACAATCTCGTCTTGAGGCAATCCTTTACGTTTATTCACTTGATACACTAAAAGAAGCTGTCGGATTGCTGTTTTACAAATCAACATCGAAATCAATTATTGTTGATGATCAGATGTGAAAGCCTAGATCAAGGAAGCGCTTTCTTGTCTACATGAAACAGAAGAGAATGGAGTAGCTTGCTATGCACGCGCTTCCTGTCCTAGATGGCTATCTTTCAAGTGCCACGCTGAATCCAGCTCTGATTAAGATTTTACACATGCGTCCTGCCAATTGATGGAGGTTGCGCAGAATGCAGTTCATGCAACTTATCTGTTTATTCATTGCAGAAAACGTCGTTATTTCAGATAATTTGATATTCACTTGTTGTGTGAGCGATGGATTTTTTCAACATTTTTTTTCCTGCCATATTTATTAAAATGTGCTATCAAAAACACTTTAGCTTTTGTGATTAAAGTCAAAAATTCTGCATTGGTCAAGGGCACATTGTATGTTAGAATCAAGATCGTTTAGCTTTGACAGGGTGCATAGTGCTCAAGTTTTAATTTTGAGCTACTTATTCCGTAGCAACAGGTGTAATATAGTTTGTTGCTCGATCAAATTATGAATTTAATTATCATAGGATAAATGTCCACATTCTTAACTTCCATTCCTCGTGGAGTCATTATCTAACATGCATCTTCAAAGGTGCTCTATTTTTTTAAAGCTTTTGATTAGAACCGTGTAATTAAACCGGTTTTTTACTAAATAGTGCAGCCTAGAAAGGATGCAGTTCTAACTTGCCTAAGTCCAAGTCTGTATATACTTTAACCATTAAACTTTTACAGGTAAACCACAGGGAGTGATTTTTTTCCTTTTTCCTCTATCCTTTGATAAATCTATGCCGCCCAGCAATGTAGGTCTAAAGGCACATCACCTCAGAACATGTAGAAGCCGATGCCTTATGTAGGCCTATGTACATTTTTGGTCTCCGTCGGGCGCCAACTACTTTTTGTTTTTTAGCATATATATATATTTTCCAATTTGTGTTTTCTTCTAGCAAATAAACGGCATTTAGGGACATATTTAATGTAAATTAGTACCCATTTGATGGAGAAATGTTTTGAACATTTATCAAAGAAATGTAGAAGCATTTTTTGTTGGCATGTAGGCCTACATCACATTTGTTGAGTGCGCAATTTACACCGGTCGTCGCCAAAATTGTCAATCCTAGTTTGGTTTCTTCGTTCGGCCGATGGATGTGTTCGAAGTCATCTTGTGCAACGTCTTTCATGTTCTATGTGGTAGTTAGCGGTAGTCAACGAGCATGAAGTCGAAGTAATCCCAAGTTGCATACGGTACATCTCGCGTTGTGACACACCGATAGTTCAATCAGAATTTCTCTATACACAAAAAGATCCCACGCCGGCAGCTGACTTTTCTTCGTGAAGGCGTCTTAGGAAGTCTCTGGAAACGCTGAGCATCAGCAATCACATTAAAAAGCAGTAATGTTACCACACTCCAACTTTTCCTTCGTAATTACTTTTCTGTGAGCGCGGAAGTCATCCCTGGCTCTTTCTACCACTCGACAAACGTAAAGAACTCATGATCTTTAATGTCTACGCAATTGATGTGAAAATACGAGCGGAACAGCTGGTGGGTGGTTACTTGGTCCTTATGCTGAAAAAGTCTTGAGAATGAAAGATTTGATAGATATACCCAGAGCTACCACAGACGTACTATTTTTTGTTATTCTTACTTTTTGCGAATTTCTCGTATTTTTCGACTAAGATCTCCAATTCCACGATTTTTCCTATTTTTTCGGAATTTGCTGTACTTAGATGGTGTCGAGTGAGAGATAAATGCTTGTGTTTGGATATAGGGCACTGAAGAGGCCCATTTTAAGTGTGAGAATATATTGCTGAACACATTTGGGATTATAGTCTATATTGGCTCGTAATTTGGCAGTGATAGACTATGTTCACTATTATGTTTCCAGTATTTAATAGATTTGACGCACTTCATTGATGACAAATGAGAGGTAGAATACTTTGGAGTTTAAGTGCGGCGTTCACTTTTCCCTGATCCTAGCTCTTTCGCAGGGAATAATTCCAACAATTTTTCCATGTGGACAGAGTGAGAGACTTGCCTTGATCATTAGATGGTCGACATTTTCTTTTCTCCCACCTCTACTTTTGGGCATTAATTCCTTCGGAGATGAGGAGACGTTTCCTTGTGATTGAAATCATGACAAAGATCGACGCGCTTCTTTCACCCCGCTCTTTGCAAATCTGTGTGGTTCACATTGTCTTGTGGCGGCATTCTTGGCAGCATGAGAGACGTCTCGATCATTAAAGGGCTTGCCGTTCTCGTTTCTCCCCGTTAATGGTTTCTTAAGAGTATGTAAGAGTTCAAGGACGTCATACTTCATCTGGTACTGAGTGAGAAACTCGGAGAACCATTAGTGAGAAAAATTTAGTTGTATTTGGGGAGGGGGTCCAACTTATAGGGGCGTGAGATTTACGCATTCTGGGCAGGGGAAGACGACTTTATCATTGTTCGATGTAGGGGCTCGTGGGGGGCTCTGTAGAGTCTGGGTAGGGCGGAAAGGGACATGGGACGGGGTACGGCAAGGAAACAGGGGTAGGGGCAGGCCAGGGAGAGGGATACACTACGCGGCCAAGGAGAGAGAGGGAGCCCAGCGCGAGGGGTCTAGGACCGGAAGGGTGGAAGCCGAGGGTAAGGGAGGGGGCGAGAGCAGCACACACGGGGAAGAGAGAACGTATAGGCTAGAGGAGGCGGATCACACGGACGTGAAGGGGAGTGCCTCACGTCAAGGAGCGGAAAGAGCCCAGTTCCCAGGTCGGGGGCGGACGATGCGAGCGCGTTACCGAAGGGAGGGGTGGGGAGAGGCAGTACATCGCAGAACCAGAGGGAGGGGAGGGGAGGCCAGACAGGGGAAGCGGGACCGGCAGGGAGAGTAGGGGGCAGGTGGGAGTAGTAGTGGAGCAGGGGGAGAGCGGCCTGTCACCTGTGAGCGAGAAGGAGGAAGGAGGCAAGGCGGGCGCGGGCAAAGGGAAGAGAGAGGGTAGGGGGCCCCAGGCGGGGGAGACGAAGGAATGAGGAGGCTAGGGAGGGCCCGGCGTCGCCCGTCTACGGGCCAAGAGCAGGGCCTCTTGGGATAGGGTCCCCCTTTTTCTTTTCCTTTCTCGCATTTATTTAGGACGCCGTCTATAGGAGGACTGAGTGTCCTGCTCCCCACTGATAGTGCCCCTTTCGTATTTGGTCTACGAATTCACCCTACTCCTTTTTTTCGGAATTTATGAAATTGATCGTACTTTATTAGTAGCGAGTGAAATATATAACAGCGTTTTCTTTTTTCCCGATCCCATTTCTTTCGGGGAATGAATATTGCAAATTTAGTCTCTCTGGCCAGGAGTGGAAACTGTTTTCATGAATCATTAGATCATGTCGACGTATTACTTTCCCCGCTTCTACTCTTTGAGTTGCTTCAAATTTGTTCTGACATTGGGCAAAAGTAGAGAGGCTTCGCTTTGATATAACAATGGAAAGCTTTCATTCTTTCCTAGCCCACACATTTTTTGAGAATTTCTCCAATTTATTAAATCTAGATTCCGTGCTGACTTGCCCGATCGTTAAATCCTCGTTTTCTTTTTCCACGCTGCTGGTTTTGCTAATTTCTTCATTTTGTTTTATCTAGATTATGAACAGTTTGAGAGATTTGCCTCGATTGCTAAATATATAGGCCTATATTCGACATTTCCTTCACCCACTCTGACTTTTGAAGAATCTTTCCATCTCAATTAAATGCTCGACGTTTTCTTTTTCCCGCTGATATATTTTCGGAGAATTTATTCTATCTCGATTAAACGGTTGACGTTTTCTTTTTTCCTCCTTAAGTTTTCGGGAATCTATTCCATCTCGATGCTCAACGTTTCTCGATCTTTTCTTGTCCCCGATCCTGTTTCGGGAATCTTTTATGGGGATTCTGGTTAGAGTTTGAGACTTGTTTCGATCGATCTTGAAAAGGATCGAAGTTTTCTTTTATGGTTATGTTTATTGGGAATTTCTTCACTTAGTTCTATTTTGGTTCTGGACAGCTTTAGAGATTTGTCTTGATCAGTGTTCAGGACAGCGCGTAAATTTACGCCCCAGCGTAAATTTCACTTGTTTCGCGTAAATTGAGAACTACAGGCGTAAATGTATCATTTAATGGGGCTTAAATAAGTTATCCGTGATTTCTGAAGAATATTGAATGGAAAATTTATGTAAACATATCAATCATCTACCTGAACTGTATCAATGATGTAAATAAACATTATACTCGTAAGCCACCGTGCGCAGCATTCACACTTTCACGCGAATTGCACATGAATTTTGAAAAAGCATGAAAATGTATTTATGAATTGCACGTTATTTTCTGGAAACAAAATATTTCCATTAATTGAAATGTGAATTGGCAAATGAATAATCCGCCTTTGACTTGAATCGTGGGTAGTGATCTTGTGATCGAATGGCGTGCTGCGTGAACCTCAGGTCTATTATCAAAATCGTGTATACTGAATTTCTTTTAATAGTAACCGGAACATGAATTAAATAGGGGTGATTTAGGGTGCGATTGCCAATCGAAGGCGTCTATTATTCGAAAAAATAAAGTTTTCTTTAAAACCCAGTTTACGGAAAAAAATAATTCAGTTTCTTCCATCTTTCAACCAGGCAAATGCGCCCTAAAACTCTATGTACCTTCATAATGTTTAGGATCTGGGTCATTCATGCCAACAGATGTTTGGCAGCTCTTAATGGTTACTCGTAAAACATTTATATGAATTAATTTTTCTCGGTAACTAATTCTCGAAAAATCAATTCTCAAAATCACCAAATTCGGCTTGTAACCACCACCTAGACGATTGTTATGATGAAGTCAATGTTTGAGACCTGTCTGAAAGCAAGACTAATTTTGATAGTATTTTATGTAGCATCAGTCAATAGCAGTGATTATACCAAATTATCAATAAATCGTGAGTTTTTCCTTGTGACAGATAGGATATGCCTACTGAAATTGCACAATAGCTTATAGACCTTCACCTTCTACTTCCAGATTATATAGTACTGATGATCTCTTCAACTGTTATATGACTGTTATTCAACTGTTGGATTTTGTTAGAAGCTTTAGTGAATAGGTTTGCAAATCCAGTTGACCTATCATCGTAATCCTGCATTCCTACCTTGGCATGAAAATACGTCGATTAAGTTATGTAGATGCATGTTATTTAAGATATTAAGTTAATGTTATGAAGAGATTAAGTTACCGGTATATGCAATTTAGACGAAATGTATGTTATCTCAGATTTGGCCTTTTCTTTTGCTGGGAGCATCAACCTTGCATCTTTTGAAATTCATTGGGATGAAATTTCAAAATAAATTCAACGAATGAAATCCAAGATATAAACCACGTTGAAATCAGATATTACGATTTATTTTTTTATTTTATAAGAATCTGATTGTAACTTTTGTAGGCCTACTGAGCAATCTCCGACATAGCCATCGTATGTTCGATGGAACTATGTGTATTCATGCATTTCATATTGAGAATTGAGAGGTGTAGTCAGAAAGATAATAGATTCAAAAGGTCAAAAGGGTCAAAGACTTTCTTTGGAAAATTTTCCCTTCTTGGCTTACTGATTGTCCTACTCATGGACAAATTTGAATGACAACAGAATATTATCATGCAACCATTGTCTGAGATTTTTCCTTACTAACGCTGTTAGCTAAGTTGGAATCGGATCGCAACTTAATTGATGGGGCAGTGATTTTATCGGTAAATTGGGCATAATCGTGCAGCATGCTTGGGAGTATGAAACTTCAAGATTTCTTATCTTGATACATTGGTTGATGCGCGGTAAACTTGCAGGTGTTGCCTGGGAAGTAAGACGAATGTGGAAGATTATGAATTGCATACGAATTTTTTATCTTGTACGCGAATCGCATTTGAATTTATTTTCTGAGATAGGGTGGACACCTTGAATGAGGGTTTCTGCCACAAAGTCGGACATGATCATTAGCAAAATCAGAATGAAAGAATGCGCTCATTAAATTATTTTTTGTTAACTGTAATTTCCAATTGCACTCGGTCAAAAATTATAACACATCATACCAATTTGCTGATGAATAGAACTACAAGCCTATTCTTTGAAGCACGAAGTCGCTCAAGAATGGTCTACGAGGTAGTGTCCGCGATCAGTGATCATCGTTCATTCGACCAACGATTCCCTGCTTTTTTGTTAGAATAATCGATAAATTGGTGATCATAGAGAATTTTTCTTCCAAAAAGTTCTTGAATATTTTACTTATGACGATTTTAAATAACTTCGTAAATAAATAGCGAATTAACGGATGGCTTTTGGAATTGGTGATTAGTTACTTTGAACAGCTAATGTAATCGAATCGGATGTTGTGAATGAGTGTCTGTCACATGACTAAAACCAGCGTCGCTCGCTGACAAACGTTTAAGCTCACATCAGCCATCTTCTCATCTATCCATATTGATTGTCAAATAGAAGTCTCATTTCAATATGTAGTTTCATTATAATATATCAAAGCAATTCACTATTAGAACATTCTGTATTAAAATCGCTTTTAAAGGAAAAGTTCTTTTTGCACAAGGACTTACGAGTGTTAAAATACAGTCCATTTCATAAAAAGTGGATCATCCTAAAATTTGACTAAATAAAACATAAGTATGATACAGAAAGCATTTTTCATGTTATTTCATGTCCCTAATATATTTAAATGTCCTTATATAATCTGATAAGCTATGATACAGTAACGGTTCTTAAGAAGCTAATATTTTGTGGCCCTACCCTTATTGTCAATGACATTACCAATTCATCTAGGCATTGATTCGATGATATCGTTGATTTTTGACTGATCTAACTTTCTCCACTCTCTTTTTAACAGTGATGTAAGTTGTGATACGCCATCTGTAGGTAGCAGTGAACGACGAACGTTACGTTTTAGAATACTCCATACATTTTCTATGGGATTCAGATCAGGAGAACGAGCTGGCCAAGATAATGTCCTAAGCCCTAATTGAGACTTGCATAAGTTGACTCTACTACTCCTGTGACACGTATCATTATCAGTTAACGAGAGACTTGGATCAACTTTAACAAATCTCAAAATTAGGCGGTATCTACGGTTTGGATGTTTTGCGTGGACGGCCAGAGCCCTCTTTACGACAGAGTCGAAAATCATCATTCTGCCATCGATGCACATTTGTGTAAGACATTTAGTCGCTTGCTTGTAGCTCGCAAAGAAAACCCTCGTCCGCATCTAGCAAGGCTGACACTTTGCCTTTTGTGAATGCGATCTCGTTATTGTTCATTTGTGCTTTGTATTGTTTTCAACCGGTAAGAGATAGATTTCTAGCTGAAAACAATCAGGAGTGCTGCCAACACCACCGCAACGAAGTCAGGAAGCTATGGAACATGAAGTCCAGTTAATCACATGTAGCAGTTACATTATTGTTGATGAATAATGATGCTATACTGGCTCTGATTGACCGATTTTCTTTATTTTTGTTTTGCTTGATAGCTTTTGCCTTGTAGAACAACATATTACATAACAAAGGAAACAAATGTAATTTTATAAGAGTGAGGTATGATTTTGTGTGAAATTGCTAAATGAAGATCAAATTATCTACTACTTTTTTATCTATAACAGGAGAACAACTCAATATTCATGCTTGAAATTTCCAACAATGATATTAGTAAGCACAACTGACATATCTTCCAAATTTCAGAGAAATTCGTTCAAGTTTGTCGGAGTTAGACAAAGTTGAAGTTAAGGCGATGTTTGAGGGTGATCCATTTTTTATGAAACAATCTGTATATTATGTAGTGTCTAATCAATTCATAATCTCTGTATCAGGTGCATCGAGATTCCTAATCGTCATTATCAACTTGTCGCGTTTTGTCTTTGAATCGATTTTTTTGCAGTACTGAAGAAATTATCAGTCTGACATTCTGAATAAATGCGATAATATTGTTTTTCTAAAGACAGATGAGTTTTCTTCTTTATCGCAGGATATGATCTGCTGACAGAGAAAATATTCATTCATAATGAAGAATATGCGGGTTTAGTGACAAATTTGTGCTGTTCATAGTGGGCGTGAAGTTAAAGGTAAATGTGATAAAAAATCCCTGGCCGGGACACTGGTCTCGATCGTTAAATGCTGCACGCTTTCTTTTCCCATGGAATAATGCCGTGAAAATACTGAATAATACGATTAGCATGAATGAATCTGAATAATATTTGAATTTTCCTCTGCTTCAAGACCTAAGGTCTTTTCAGTTTCGTTTACAGCGCAGACCAAAATTCAGTAATTGGACCTTATGCTTTGTTTGATCGAAGAAAAACTTCTCCCTGCGATAAATTCTACTTTAGTATTGTTCCTTTCTTCGACTGAAGAATTCAAAATTAGGATGCCTTTGATTGAATCTCAGAAATCTTGAAGAAACTCAGTAGTGCTTCTTTAAAAGTTATTGAAATCTTAATAATGTTTAATTCCTGCTTCAATTTATTAGGGTCATCAAGAGAAAGCAGTAAAGCTTCAAGAAAAAAGAGCCTGTTCAAAAACAAGAAAAAAAGCAGAGCTTCCATATTCTTTTTATAGACCATTTTATGCCAATAAATTGATCCTCCTATTTTTGCATGCTTGCTTGCTGTGATGCCTGAGTAAGATAAATGATGATTAGATGATGTCATAAGCGAGGATGGGTGATTGGCTGAGAGCCGAGTCATGCGATGCTTCGGAGTAGTATCTAAATAGTTGGCAGATAGAGGCAGACCAGTTACCCTTTTAAATTCCGCTTCAATGAACACTTCAATGAGCATCTTTTAATAGCAAAATCAACAGCGCTTTGGCTGAGCGCAGACTTTGTAATTGCGTTGCCTCTATCGATGACTTCTGGTTCGATATCTCGGACAGCTGAAAAAATCCAGTGGACACTCGGTTGAGCGAAGCTCGTTTACTTGAATGCCTACGAAAATAGGATAGACTACATTCTAGTCAGAGAAAGGTTCAGAAATTGTTTAAAGTCGGCTCGGCCAAGGGATATCCAGGAGTAGACTGCGGAAGTGATCACAAACCAATTGTAACAAGAATACGGCTGAAACTCAGAACATTGGTCGGTTGATTTTTATCGAAATGCGGTTGATTAGACATGGAGCAACTAAAGACAAATTCAACAGCAATTGTAATAAGAATACGGCTGAAACTCAGAACATTGGTCGGTTGATTTTTATCGAAATGCGGTTGATTAGACATGGAGCAACTAAAGACAAATTCAACAGCAAGAAGTGAATACGCAATAGAAGTTAGCAACAAGTTTCAGACCTTGGCAAACACAGACGATCTCGAGGAAACATGGAACAACTTTGCGATGAGCCTAAAAGAAGCCGCAGAGAAGACTATTCCGCTTGTGAAAAGAAAGGGAAGGTATAAGTGGATGACTGATGAGATTCTAGCGAAGATGGAGGAAAGAAGAAAGAGTAAAGGAAACAACGCTCGCTATGCAGAGTTACACAGAGATGTTCGGAAAATGTGCAATCAAACAAAAGAAGAATGGCTGAACAGACAATGCGAAGAATTGGAGAGCTTTCACAGCAATGAGCTGAAAAAGATGCATCTGAAAGTTAAGGAACTGAGCGGAAAGAAGACACCTCAATCCTCTGAATGTATTCAGTCGAAGGATGGGGACATCATCACGGAAACAGACAAGATCAGAGAGAGAGATGGTCAGAATACCTCCAGGATTTGTGCAGCAGCACCAGCGATGAAGAATTCAACATGCATAATGAAAGCAAAGGTTCAGAGATAATGATTGAAGAAGGAAGTCATGCACTGAAAATGTAGAAAAACGGAAAGGCAAGTGGGCCAGACGCTGTAGGGGTGTAAATTATTGAAGTCACAGACCAGCTTGGAATTGCAGGAACTTGCAAGAATCTTGAACTAGATATTTAACATAGGACATCTGCCTGACACATCAATCCTCATTGCACTGTCAAAGAAACCAGGAACAACTGAATGTGGACAGCATGGAACAATCAGTCTCATGAGTCACATTACTAAACTGCTATTGAGAATCATCATGTTGACAAACAAAAGCAGAATTCAGTCAGAGATCGGAGAAGAACAATGTGGCTTTGTAATTGGCAAGGGTACAAGAAATGCCATCTACATCATAAGAACAGTATCTGAAAGAGCCATCGAAGTTTAAAGAGACATGTACATCTGTGCCATCGATTACGCTGTCTTTGACACTATCAGACACGAGCCAATGATCAAAATCCTGGAATCCCTGAACATCTAATGCAAGAATCTTCGAATAATCAAAAACCTCTATTGGAAACAGACATCAGCAATTAGAATTGATAATGAGCTTGGAAAACAAGTGAGGAGAAAAAGAGGAGTGCGGTAAGGATGCGTCCTGTCATCTGGTCTGTTTTCCGTGTACAGCGAGTACATCATGAGGAAGATTGAAGGGATGCCAGGAATCAGCATTGGTGGCCACACTGTCAACAGCATGCGCTATGCGGATACAGTGCTCATTGCAGCTACCGAGAATGAGCTGCAGAGTCTAGCTGACATCGTAAACAAAGAAAGTGAGGAGATGGATCTGAGTCTCAATATCAAGAAGACAGTTACAATGGTCATATCAATGAAGAAAGAGACACCAAATTGCGATATCAAAACCAATCATACTAACTTACAGCAGGTAAACAGCTTCAAATACCTTTGAACCACATTAAGAAGTGATGGAAGATCCATAACGTAAATAAAAATTGTTCAAGCCAAGAAGGCTTTCATGGACATCTGAAAGATCTAAACCAACCCAAAATTATCCGTCAAGATCAGAAAACGAGTTCTGGATTGCTATGTGATCTCAAACCTAAGATACGGCAGCGAGGCATGGATTTCGAACAAAAGAGCTATTTCCATTTTAAATGCTGCAGAGATGTGGTTTCTGAGAAAAATGCAGAGGATATCATACACAGAAAGAATAACACACGAAGAAGTCTTGAGACGAGTCGGTGAGAAAAGAACCCTCTCAGACGATATCAGAAGAACCCGAGTGATTTTCTGCGGTCATGTCATGAGACGAGAAGGTCTGGAGAACCTGGCGGAAAAATTGCTGGCAAGAGGAGCAGAGGCAGACAAACAGGAAAGCTGACGGACAATTTGAGTGAATGGCTGCGAAGGACAGCAGCGGAGCTGCTGCACGATACGAGAGACAGAAAGGGGTACAGGACCATGATCGCCCACTGACACGGCACTTAGAAGATGAAGAAGAGGCCCCATGAAGAAGCGTGATTGCGCGAAACGTCGGGCCTGTACATAGCTTATATTACAATATTTTAGCCAATAAATTGCTTCAAGAAGACACCTCGAGTTCTGCACGCACGTTTTTGCAACATGAAAAGTCTTCCACTTGCTGCAATCATATTCTCTCCTGTCTTCTTTTGTGCAGTGTATAGAGACCCCTGAATGCATTCAGGTGGTAGACTGTTTCACCCAGTGGCGTCGCGTGCTCCCAGACCATAGGCCTTCACTCGGCATTGTAATACTATTTCTATACCAAACACTTTTATGTTACAACATTAATTTTCATGAATTTAAATGAATTTTTAATAACAACATCCCGAACATTATTTAAGGCCAAGTGAATGTGCACATGAGAAGTGATTGCTCATGTCGCTTAACTGCCTTACTCAAGGAGCTGAAACCACATTATCTCGAGAAAAAAGGAGGCAAGGCCAACAGTTTCCTGTGTTTCTTACGGCCGGTCAGCCACTCACATGTTTGAAATTTTGATGCATTAAAATGTCTTGTGTGTGTGTGTGTGTCTTGTCTTGTGCTTCTTATTTCTTTCTCAGTGACTACTTTCATTTTATATCACGTGTTGACCTACCATGCTTGACAACTGTCATCTTTTCAGTATATTCCCTTCGGACGAAAGGCGTGGTTATGATCTCATCTGCGGTACTCGATCAACATAGCGTCACATCAATCACGTAAAAACAAATTATGGAATTCTACCGAATCTGGGTTTTCGAGTCATATGCATTACTCTGCAGTCATCGGAGAACGCTCATCATCTTATCACGGTCTTGTCTGAACGTCAGCCATCTGCTACTGTCGACGTAGTGCCTCTCTGACATTAAGCGAATCCGGGAACAATTGGGTTGCACTTCCCTTACTATATTTAGATACCGCGCCTCGATCAAGAATCGTGTAGAATTTCATTGCAAAAATTGGAGAAGGCAAAGCATTATGTCTATCGGGAAAGCCAATAATGGCGCGGGCGCGTGCGCTTACTGCCTCGCACGCACACAACTCTCTTTCGCTGTCTGAACATCAATGCTCCGTCTGAACACACGACTAGCTTGTGTGTCTAATTGTTCGAAGAAAACAGCTGTGATTCGTGCACGCGCTGCAAAACTGTTAGCTCTGAGATTAACCGTCTGACTTTGAGACGGAAAGCTGTGCACAGCTATCACGAGAAGCTATCGAATTTAAATGAATGATGACACTTTTCATTTTTATAATTGTTGGAAAATTATTTTTGAGGATGCGCCGAGGGCCTCGCAGGTACGGAGAAGACGCCACTGGTTTCACCTATCTCGGTAGTGTAATTACAACTGACACTAGATGTAAAGTAGAAATCAAAAACGAATTGCCATTGCCGAGTCGAAATTCCAAAACATACGCTCGATATTTGGCAACAGAAACCTGTCAATGAAGTTAAAGATCAGATTGCTAAAGTGTTACATATGGTCGATCGTGACCTTTGGCTGTGAAGCATGGACTTCGACCAGTGAACTGGAAGCGAACATCGAAGCAGTCGAAATGTCGTTTCGAGCTGGTGTGGGAAGACAGCTTCTGTCGACCGTTACGAAGAGACAGTTGCGTTTCCTCGGTCACATAATTCGAGGTGGTGGTTTGGAATGTGTTATGTTGCAGGGTCTCATCGAAGGAAGACTTTCGAGAGAGCAGCAAACGAACGACATGCCTGGACCGTACAATGAAAACCACGAGAATGAAGTCCGTCACGGCCATCTTCAGCTGTGCTCGGAACCGTTCAAGGTGGAGAAGCATGATCGCCTAAGCGTTCATCACGCACGGCACCTAGGCAAGGAATAGAGACCCCAACGAGCTGAACTATCATAAGATTTTGGAATTTTGACTTTCTCTGCTTTATATGCTTTGCCTGCCATTTGTTTTATCAAACACCCGTTTCATTTCCAATCAAACTTAGCCCTAATTTCTTTTTATGATATTTCAGATTATGGAAATCGAGAAGGAAGAGCGGGCGTCCTTTTGTATGAAGCCTCATGAAATTCAGCAGATTGAAGAGATCCGGCGTCAGCAGTTATTTCAAGCCTATGCCATTGAAAGAAATAAGATTCAGCAATTCGCTTTAGAACAAGGCATTCCATTAGATGTTGCCGAACGTCAGTATCACCAATGGCTCGAAGTTCAGATCGCAAATCATAATGCTGGAAGTAGCAGTCATGGAATTCAATTTTCTCCTGATAATAGTAAGTGAAACTAAGGTATTCGCCTTTCAACTTCGACAAGAAGCTTTAACTTTTCAAAGTTGATTTCAAGTCTACTGAAGTCGTGTTGCAGTCACTGATGACCAAATTTTCGCCTTCGTAAGCCATGTCAGGGATTCAAAAATGAAACCAGTTTTTCACTTGATTTGCCATTGGAGTGAGTTATGTGAAGATAAAAAAGATTGACGAACACTTAAAAGTTTATTGCTAATATAAATGTTCAATATTTCGGCATGCGTCTTAATCATGAACTATGAAAAGAAGGAGCATAAAGTATGATTTAGCTTACTTTTAGCTTAGAGGCTGAAACACAAAATTCAAGTGCGAAAGCTCTTATAGCTGTAGAAGTGCTTGGAAATGCGTGAAAGACCACATAGAAATATAATGACAATACTCAAGATGGATTGCAAGATCAGATATGTAAAAAACGCTTTACCTGCCCAACCTCCCACAATAAGTAAATTGTTTGTGATTTCAGGTCTTAGTTTCAGGGTACTGTTTATTTCAAACTTTTTCCTGTGTGTGGAATCAACGAAACCAGCTCGAAGAACTAATAGGGAAACGCCAGTAAACGATGGAATAGAAATGAAATGAATATGTGTAAGATGACGGAGCACATTAGACGATGACAACTTAGACTCCAACTTATTGACTCTCAGACACCTTCGGCTAGTCAGTTCAAACCCTCCACGTTTTGTTACATTGCTATGTGCCGGCTTATTTCGAAATGTTATTGAAGTCATTTCTGCTCGCTGTAGTATAAGATCTTCGTGAATACGAGGAAAGTAATGCCACGTGGGTGTCACTTTGGCACACCTCATACAAAATAATAATGAAACCTTTGAAGGACTAAAAAAATATTATATGATAAATCAGCTAATTCAATCTCTATATGATACCTGGAAAGGGAATAGGCATTCTATGAAGCCAGAAGGGCAAGAAAATATAGAAATCCGAGGCCACGAAGCGGACGAGGACTCCTACGATTTTCTTGTCCGCTGGATTCATCGAATAGCTTGTCCTCTTAATATGTGGCAATTGTCCAATGAACAATGTGATTATGCGAATAGTTCTATGAAAATTTGTCTTCCCCTCTCAGAAGGGCAAGATAAAAATATTGTCCTTTGACAATTTTAGAGGATAAAAAAATGACAGCCTCTAATGTGGCAAGGATCAAAATCAAATTTTTTGGAGAGTAGATTTCAAATCTCCCCTGATACGTCAAGTATCTAAATTATGAAGCAAGACTTAACGCACATATGAAAATTCATGCATCACTTAAAGCGAAGTAATGTGGTCAATGAATTCTGGCTTTAACGAGTAGCTAAGAAGTAAGATAGGTAAAACGGTTTGAAATAAAAATATTCAAATTTCAAATTTAATAGCTAAGAAATCAATGAATAATTGATGCTACTATCAATTCTAGCACGTAACTGCTCATTATCTTCAATCCATTACCATTTATTAGTAAGAATATGTTAATTAGTAGACTAGGCGAATTTACTACATGAAATATGAGCGAAATCTCTAGTGTTTTTCGATTTAGCCATACATGCGAGTTTAAGAGAACATTTTTGGTTCCCATGCGGAACCTGCCGATGATCTTCAGTCATTAGTTTTCACAAGGCAAAGTACAATGCCTTGTACAAAGTACAAAGTACAAGAAAAAAATCTGTACCCCATTCGAATTGATTTCTTGAAACAAAGTTAGCTCCACCCTATTACACATGATTTCTAGAAAACATGTAGGCTGAGCGAACTGTGATCATGTTAAGGATGAATTAATGAGGATAATGACGATTAGAGGCCTATTACGTGCAGCGGCATGATTTCATGTGTAATCACACCGTAAACAGCCTGTAAAATTGATAAAAGATCAACATGAAGACATGGAAACCGTGTAATATGGTTAGAGAATTTAGCATGAAAACCAGCAATCCTCATCAATTGACCTGGAAAAAATCAGAAATTTTAGCCTCGGAAGTCCGCATAAAGGATCGGTAATATTAATTTAGTCTTTCATTTAGTTGATGGATTTAGTCGTGAAGTTCATAATGTGAAAAAAAGAAAAAAAGGAAGGTAGTCTCTCCCCAACAAATAAAACACAGATCTTATGCGCCAGACGTTTCGCGTACCAGCCGCTTTATCTATGGCAAACATGTATTACAAATTTTGCTGAGTGAGTTTATATGAAGATTTGTTAAAGCCATAATACCAGTTTGTGACGGCGTTTTAGAGCCGTCTTCAATCGCCCAATTATTAATCGCTGATACTGGTTTTGACAGGGCAACCCAAAGTTCGCGGTATGCTGATGTCAAAGTCTTCAATACAGTTCGCTGTGCATCTCAAACTGTGATCAGCCGGTGGACTTGCTGTGTTTCCATTCTTGAAGCATCAAGCATTTTTATATCTTAACAAATCTCTTTGTTGGTGCCCACTGATACAATGTTCTGATAATTAACGGATTCATGATTTTATACTTTCCACGTTTATTCGATGTTGAAATATTGATGTTTTTGGCAATACCTCCAAAGCCGTTGAAAAGTGCCTTTCGCGTAAATCGCTTTAGTTCTAATGCTCCGAAGGACAAGATACATCAAAATAATTTCTATCAAAATCATTTAGTGTACAATTACATTTGTGGTTGTGGAGCAGCCTACATAGGGAAGAGTAGACGGTCCCTCAGAGTTCGCTCAAAAGAACAACTTCCGAAATGACTCACTACCAGTTCCAGAAGACTGCATCCTCCGGCATCACGAGACACCTGCAGGAATGTTCGTATCGTACCTCTGCCAACTTTTCTGCTATCAAAAAGTGCCGTTCAAAATTTGAACTTTTTTGGCCGAAGGTGGGGGATTAAATAGCTTTTTCCATCGTTATGTATACAGAAAGAGCTAATTTTTCTCAGCACCGTTTTGTAATTCTTCAAATGATTTTATATTCTTATTATTGATTTTTTCCCTCTTTTTCTCCTTCCTCATTTTCTTTCAGTTACCTTCTCTCATGTTACTTTTCTTATGTACTTCAATTTAATTACCTTTAAACTGATTCGATTCTTTATTCTTGACTTGCACATGAGTTTTACTCTAGGTTGTCAATCGTTGTCTCTTACCGTAGGCCTATTGCCTTCTTCACGCGTCATTTCCGTCTATGCAATGTGTCACTGTCAGTCGTTTGTGAGCTTTTGTCAGATCGCCATTTCCTGTAGCTACGATGCAGTTTCGTGCATGCATTGCTCTATAAACAACGGATGAAGCGCCGAGCAATATAGAACATATTGTCATTTCAACATGGAAAAGAAGTGGAAAATATAAATCATGAATCCGTTAATTTTCAGAATCTTAAACAAATTTTTATGCAAACTCGCTCTGTAAAATTTGTAATAGATTTTCACATTCTTTAATTTATACAATTTCTGCCGTTAATTTGCATGTATAAGTTATGCGACATGAAATGATGGATGGAAACATTATCCCTTTAATAATGGTCTTTTTTAAATAGTCTTGACAAGATGAGCACAATAAGGCGCGATAACTAGTAGACATGATGTAATGATTCGGGGGAAATGTAGAGAAATCGTTGAGCTAGATTTTGCATGCATCATGTAAAAAATTTTCTCAACAGTCGATAGGATTCGACTGCTTAAGGCTACCTTAAATCCGATTCTGTAATGGAAACATCAAACATGTCATCAAAAAACGAATTCTTTCAGGCTTTCGAAAAAGGATTATGATGATTTTAATAAAATCTTTGCAATTCGATGCTTGTCCAGACATCTAGCTGCAGAAACACAAGTGACGTCCATCGAATGGCTGCGATAATTGAGGATGAATGATGAAACGTCATTTATTTCCTAATTGCCAACTCTTCATAATACTTGTTTAGTATGAGCGAATTTATATAGGACATTGAGAATGCGGAAGTTATTCATATAACAAAAAAGACGGAGAGTAATGCGAAAAGAACTCGAATATATTGACGTTATTCACAAATTTTCGGCCGAAGCCTTCATCAGGTGAAATTAACAGTGAAATTGTGATGTAGATGGACGAAATGACAGTGGACACGGAGTGGCAATCACAAACGTCACATGATCTTGAAGCAAGCGCTTCAAGGGCAGGTACATTAAAACCGCAACAAGAAGATGTGGAACATTTAATAAACCAACCCTAACAGCTAAAAACAGAAAATGAGATACAATAACTGACCAAGAATAAAACAGCATATATACAAACAGAATGATTACAGTATAAGAAAGAGAAACAGGTTACTACAACCTAACAGTAAGTAACACAATTTGATTATGACCAGTGTAATTTACAAAAAAAGGGCTACATTACACGTCTAATTCCCTACCTATGCATCCATTCAATAGTCGATGATTTCTTCTAATATTTAGAGCTTCTATAGAGCGACGGACATTAGGATGCTTCACATTTCTATCCAGCAATTTCCATTTCAGGGGTAAATTACTAGACCTCGGGTTAACATCATGACTAGCTAGATGACGAAAAATTGCAGAATTTATATCAAATAAATGTTCTTTGAAACGCGTAGCAAAAGTCTACACGTTTCGCCGATATACATCTGATCACAAATAGTACAAGTAATTTCATAAACAACAAATTTAGTATAACACATCTTTGGCTTGCTGGCATATTTACACGAAATACAATCTGGAGAACATACACGATGTGCCCTTAATGGCTGCAAAGACTGAGACAAAGGTAAATTATTTCTAAAAACAATTTGCATGTTAGACTCAAGACCATTCGATTTCACTATTTTGCGAGCTTGAGATACAAATCTTTCCCCTAAGTAAGGCAGAAATAATTTTACACCTTTGTTATGGTTAACATTACTCTTATTATGAATGGGACGAAACAAATATCGCTTGACAACTCCTTTCGGATACCCATTGTCCAGAAACCGATGTGACAAAATGTTAATAGCTGCATCATACATTTGTTTATCAGAATAAATATTTGCTACCCGATTTCTCTTACCAATGATGACATTTATTTTCTGAGATCTTGGTACAAATGATGTCCATGGTATGATACAACCACTATGACATTCCTTAACATACAGGCCTGTACGAATATTTGGGCGACTACAAATCTTTACGTCAAGAAAATTTATGCAACAACCGTCAGTAAGACATTCAAAAGTAAATTTGAAGGTATTACGTTATTCATATAAAACGTGTATTGATCAGCTTAAGCTCTCGTTGCCTCTTTATAAGCTGGTACGGCAGAAACTGACAATTTCGATACGTTCATGCGATCAAATCATTACGCAAAAGGCCGTACCAGCTTGTAAAGAGTGGCAACGAGAAATTAAGCTGATCAATACACGTTTTATATGAATAACTTCCGCATCCTCAACTCTTCATAATATCACTGTCTGTAAATGATTGTCTAAATCCTGCTCTTGGGGAATTTCGTCGTTCTGTGTTCACATCAGCTCAGTAACGATGGAAAGTGCATCGCCGTAGATGCTAAGTCGATCAGAGCATTGCGTAATTTGTTTTGGTCGGTCGCGCTGTCGTTCTGAAGACTTTATTGCGGCGAATGACGCCATCAAACTAATATTTCTAGCTTTGAGTTGAGTTTGACCTTCTTCTTTGAAGTGCATAATCAGATCATGATGGAAAACGTCAGTGCCGATGCAATGTACTACACGTTAGCGGCTCGAATGGTTCCTGCACAGGATTTAACCTTCCGCTCCTATGTTGCCTCTAATCGGAATGACGAGGTAGTGATGGCTCCTTTGCATGAAATGGAAACTGAGCAGATGACCATTGAGGCGAACAATCAGATGTGGATGGAATGGAATGCTACTGCCAATGCCCAAATGGCTGCTTATAGCGCTCAACGGGAGGCTATGATGGAATCTGAAGTAGCCGCTTCACAATACTCGTACCAGGTAAGTTCCAATCTGATAATGCCCTGCGATCTCAGTGGTTACCAAACATTAACCTTGCATTGAAAGGAGATGTCTCCCATTTGACAATATAGCAATGTCAATACGATGTCTATACGACATTGAAAATGAGTATAGACGAGTATTAACATTGCTTTTGTTGAATATAGACATAGCGATTAGCTATAGAAATGATGTTTAAAACAAATCATGTCAATGAATCAAGCCATAGATTTACAGAGATATGTGGCCAAGATATTCATGAAATGAATATCTTTGGCATAGAAGTATTGCTTATCTGCGATATTTATTTGAAGGTGATGTCAAAAAAGGCAATGTTAAATTTCTAATGTCAAACGATTCCAATTCATTCAATGCTAAAATCTATGTCAGAAAATTAACATAGAAAATGTTAATCTTTCAATTACATTGACTAGGTCTAGACATATTCAGCAATATTAGATTTTGTGTAATGAAACAGACTGGCCGTTCGCAATATACGAGTATCTTGACTAAGACCAATCTGCTTCCTTACATAAAATCCTAATATTATCTTTGCACTGCAATTGAATCGTCTCAATTAACTGATTGCTGAAGCTGATTAATTGCAATTAATTGATTGTTATCTACTGCCTGCAAATTATTGATTAGTATCATCTTCTCAATGCAAGGAATTGATTGCTGTGATAATCTAATGATATGATGATAATCTATTGATATCAGTATTAATTTGATGCTTCCAGCTTCTAATTTGACAAATGAGTTTGGCAGGAGGATCTCCAAATTACTGATGAAGCAATGATCATGCCCAACGGGGTTGTGGTGAAAAGCTGTTAATAAGAAGTTACTTTTTCTTGCTTTATCAGCTATTTTGGGATCCTGCAGCCGAATATGAATTTTGTAATTAAGTGATGGATTGACTTGCTCTTGAAGATTTAATTAAGATTTAATATAAAAAGGAGCATCATCATACAAGGGTTCCATTCTTTTGAAAATGTTATCAGAGGCGGCCTGCGTACAGAGCTTTTCGGATTTTGGGGTTGGTGCAGTGCGTGTATTTAGCATTACTGTCTTAATAAACATACTTAATTTTAATGCGTCTATTCGCATGTGTGAAAATGTATTGACATTTAAAGTTAATTACAAATATAACTAGGTGCATGTATTTCATGTATGAATGCCACTTATTGTTCAGTTTTATGCTAGATACAGCCGTAAACATTGAATTGAAATTTACGATCGTCAAAGACGCAATATTTGCACTGAATAATTAGAAGCTATTTGAGGCTTGCAGAGGTCTCTGATAATAATTATCATACAATTATTGTATTTCGTCTATTTTAAGAAATTTTCATGCTGCATAGCCCATATATAGCTCTAATAAATTTCTTTAAACGAAGCCGAAAAGAATTTATGAAGATGTGCACCCTGCTAACAATAAAGAAATGATGCTTCTATGTTATTGCTTTCATCAAGTTTCATTTTCAAGATACAGAAATTAAAAGTCCGGAATTAGAAGAAGCCCAGAATTGAAAAATGCTCTCTCAGCTGAATTAGTTTGTATTGTACGCTTAGATTCCTTCCCTCCATAACTGCTATGCTCGAATAAATTAGTTATAATTGAAATAATATAGTAAAACATCAAATTGATGGAAATTCACACATTTCAGTGTATTGGCTGGAGAACCGGCGCGGTTCGCACACCTCTAGCATAAACTTATAATCATAATTCATAACTTAGTGTACAATTGCATATTTGATGTCATAACTTGAAAAGGAATTTTTTAATTTTACAAAATTTAGAAATTGAATTTTGCTGTTGCACCACAATCATGTCCAGAAAATTGTCACTTCCTGGGTCAGCCTTGAGAAGACCTGGTGAAAGTTAACTCGGTTGGTTTTACTTTAACTTCAATAAATGATTTCGTTGCGATTGGCCTTAAATTTTCTTTTCAAATTAACTTCAAGATGCAAATGTTTCTCGGATATCATAACTGTTGCCTCTTCCTGTTATTTTAGATGCCTCAACAAATGGACAACTATACGGACAATGTCCTTCTACGGCATCTTAACGCTATGAACAGTTATATCATGAATAGTGGGTCACAAGAAGAGAAGCAAAGATTGCTAATGTTGAGTAATCCAGCGGCATACCAGGTCGGACCTTCTGCGCCCGCTGAAGGACTGCAGAGACCTATAATGTCCCCAGACTTTCCAAGAAAGCTTCCTCTTACTGCCAAGGTGATTCGTGAAGGTTACTTGATGAAAAGAGGAGAACATATCAGGAATTGGAGGAGAAGATACTTTGTTTTGAGGGAAGACGGCACTTTCTTCGGATTTAAATCAAAGCCAAAGGTATTTTCTAACATTTATTGTGTAGGATCAGAAGACACAGGTAGTTCTATATTCCAGAATTTCCTCGCAACTCCGCTGAATAATTTCACCGTTCGGAACTGCAAAATCAAAACTTATGACAAACCGAAACCGTTCTGCTTTGCTTTGCAAGGTCTTCAGTGGACGACAGTCGTACATCGTCTATTCTTCGTGGAGTCAGAATCAGAGCGTCAATTATGGATTAACAGCATCAAATTGGTGGCAGACAGATTGAAAAGCTCCGACGCTGAGCCTACAGATATCACGGTGGAAGAGGCCGGAGAAGGATTAGCGCCCATGGAACACGAACGAAAAAAGTAAGCAAATTGTAATGCATCAGGTAACCAATGCCACAAGTTTGCACGCAATCGCTGTTTTGTATTTGGGTCTTGATGTGATTGATAGTTTCTCAAGTGTTTTTTCGAAAATCGAAAACTTGAAAGCGGAAAGGCTTTGTTACAATCGCTAAATTGATGCAAGTAATTAGTAGTTTATATACTAAAGATAATAGTGGAAATATTGTTGCTTATATTATGCATGTTGTTTACGTCGTGTTGAATACGCTTCGTTTAAAGCGGACAGAGAAAGACAATTCGCTATTTTCTTAATGGTCAAAAATTTCATCGTGAAAAATGTGCCACATATCTTCAAAAACACTGTGAAACCGTATTTTACAGTACAGGTACAAAGATGGTTGATCTGTAGTTGACGCTGACAATATATCTTATTCCTCGCGGTTGACAACTCTGGTGAGAAGGCCGGTTGGGAAAATACTGAAACTGAGATGTTCTCAGCAGTTTTGACTTACTTTTGCTGTCTATGATTTCAGGAAATGTTGCTTGCTGATAGCGAACATTTATTAACCAATATAATACCTTAAACATCTTCACTTTCACTGTCATCTGTAAAGGATTGCAATATCAGCTATGCCCTTTACAATAATGTGAAGGTAATTGACAGGAGTAACATCAGTCCATGCAATTCCATGGTTGCAGTTGGGTGAGTATGAACTTATATCTAGGAAAGATATCGAGCCAATGATGACAACACTTACGTTACTGGTGCGTGTCAATGAAAGTGGGTCAGAAGAAAATTGCCGTCAACTTAAGAAAGTGTTTCATTTGTTATCCCAATATACTGTAGTTATTCAAGGAATACTCATCAGAGGTTATCAAAAATTAGTTGATAGTTGCGCACAATTTAGCTGCAGTCAATTTGTGAGACCCTGGTACCCCTGGTCGGGAATTGTACAGTTATGGCCAAAAGTATTCGGTCAGCGGTGTTCCATTCTTGTATTCATTCTGGTTACTTGGGATTTCCATATTGCCAATAATAGCCAGCAATCTTGAATTTGCAGCAGTTTAGGTCCGTACGATATTATTGTCTTATTGCATTTAGAACGCCATTTTGTAATTTTAAAAGTAAGTTTTTCAACACGGAGAGAACTCAAGTAACTACACTTCAGTACGATGCGACATCGGAGTTCGCCTCTGATGATCAAGCACAACTGAGCACAACTCGAAGTGCTGATGTAATACGACGAATATCCTTGCGTACACAGATCACTTGGAGTTTATGTCAACCAGTATTCGTGCTAGTTGAACAATCATTCGTATTTTCTGAAGAACGATTGAACGCAGAATTCAGTTTGCAGTCCTACGGAAGGAAGATAGACATTCAGTATCGTCGACCCTTGACTGAGTAGTTCACCCAACATCAACCCGATAGAGCATATTTAGATTGTTTATAGAGAAAATCATTGAAATGAATCTGAACAGGTAGCCCCATACTAAGTCAGTCCTCAGTAGAATCCATTGTGTGATAGGTATCTATGAACTAAATGTAGCACCTACAATGTAAAGATTTCACTTATCGACTGATAGATGCCGTGGATTGATAAGAAATTGACATTCTGTAATATTGCTCTTTCAAAATGCAGTGGTTTCTTATTATTGCGATCTTTCTTTTTCATGAAAGCGTTATCAGCTGCTTACATGGGAAAATTGCTGTGAGAAAACTGCATATGAATGCTCCGAGCAGCTGTTCAACTCATGTGCGTGTGTTGCATTAGGATAAGGCAATGTTTTGAAAATCTGCCGAGAAGAGAGATCGGCAAGAGTACGATAATGTTTGAGTTAGTGTTGTCTTGTTTACAACAGAAGTTGGAGGATTGTCGCTTGTTATGTAATCAATGTCATGCTTTACACCTTAAATTTGGTAATCAAAAAATTCGTTATGTTGATCTAATGACTCGTCAGGATATTTCCAGCGAATGATAGAACTCTTTCTTATGTCCACCAATTCAGAGGTTGAATTGTAAACTGCATCATGCTTGAAAGTTAATCGAGGGCTGGAAGATTTAGTAGCGCCGGAGACCGTTGAGTAATGCTTACTTGTTTTAACCTTTACTGGTGCTGTGAAGAAGTTCTATGTCATTATATCGCTCTGATCACCTGATATTGTTCTGTGCATGCGCTTATAGGTCGCTGATATCAACGGAAGGATTTCCATGAAAACAATGCATGTTTCTTGTACCATCAAGGTGTACTGAAAGTATACAGCGGGGTATTGGAAATAATTAATAGCAATTTAATTGGTCTCAGCTTTTGCTAGCAATCAATTGATTGCAATTATTTTTTTATCACTGCCAATTCTAGGAAGATCTTTCCACAAAATGATTGTATGATCGGCGCTTGATTGACAAATACTTAAGAAGGTATTTCCATAGTGCATCGGTCGAGGGTGCATTGAACGAAATTCTGCAGAGATATTCTCTTCCCCAAGGTGTGGCTCTGACGTCAGCTTTTAGACAGGTCTGTTCTACTTGTCTTGTTAAGTTATCCATCGAGTGATAGTCACACGTCAAAACAATCGTTTGTCAATGGATGATGAACTTTCAGCACACTATGTACTATAAGTTTTTGCAGAATTCTCTTTGACTTCAGACATGTTTCATCACTCACACTTTGAATTCTACTTGAAATCGGTGTAGAAAAGTTTTCATGCTTGATGACTCACATCATGAATGACCAACATTCCGATCAGACATGGTTGAAGAGAAACATTCGCTGTCTTGACATATCCTTCCAGACACCACTTCTCTAAGAATATCAAGCAGTTTCAACAAAATTGATAAACTTGGAAAGTCCTCCGACTAGTCATTGTATATTTTAGTTTTTGAGTTGGAAAGAGTCAGGTTTTTAAGAGATGTTAATGGTTATTTTTCATTCAAAATGTACAAAATTTTTCGGTTTCAATCAGTTAGGTTTTCAACTTGCTTTACGCTTAGTCAAGTTCGACATAAGCCTTAAATGAAACAAATTTGATTATGAAACTCTTACTGTTCAATAACATTTCCTGTGTACTTTTCTAGAATATCATAGAATTTATCCATTCTGTCAGGTCAATAACCTTAATCGGATCTTTTCCGTTATACCCCCTTCAAATATTAAGCCCCCTCCACTGTCTTTCCTCTCAAACTTTATCAACAATTCAGTCCAATAGAAAATATAAATGCGTAAATACTGCCTATCCTTCTTCCGAATGTCACTGCCATAAAAAATGACTCATGACTCATATAATGACGTCTTCGCACGATATTAACGTAAGGTTAACATTGTATCAACCATTGTAGTAGGATATGGCAACAAGAAACTGCGGCACCCATCGCAGCATGATAGACAGTTACTTATGCGAGTTTATGTGGCGTCGACGAATGTTAGCCAGTAATGAAAACTGTTTTCAGCATATTTTGGGAGACATCATCTCATTCTGTCCTCTTTCATAGAGGTAAGGTATATAAAAGATAAATTGGATTAAAGTTTCGTGTTTTTTGAGTGGAGGGGGCTTAATATTTTGATTTCAAGGAAATGCATTAGTGGAGGGGTTATAACGGAAAAGATCCCCTTAATCTTTTGTACCTGAAGATGATTGCTGGATGGCAATCGAAAACTTCGGTACATTTTGAAAAGAAAACTAATAATTAACATGTCTAAAAACCTGACTCTTCCTAACTCAAAAACTAATATAAAGGTGGTAAAGTTTTACCGACCACCAGTAGGTTCATCTCCAGTTTTCAAATTCATTCAAACGGATAGATGTCATGGGCATGGATAGAGGGCAAGCAAATTTGTTCATACAAGAATATGAAGCTTCAATCAATCGGCTGAGCGAATATGCCACAGAGCATTGTTTTCTCCTTTCAGTATGATTGAAGTGAAAACCCGGGAATGAATACAAGTTTGCGCATACTTTTGTGGACAATTGGTCCATCGCTAATTGACTTTTCAAGCCTTTCTAGAGGATTTTATTGAAGAACGGGAAAATCTTGGCGAATATCCTGTCAACGAAAATGAGGAAACCTTTGCTGGGGCAAGATGCTTGGCTTCTATAGCATGTGATTGGTACGCAAGACGTTATATTAATGCCTCTCCGTATGCTAACGTCTACGACTCTACGGAGACAGCCGTAGATCACTTCTCCTACGCTCAAGTTAACGACATGGCACCACTGCAATACTTCCTGAAAATACTTGACACAGGAGGCATCATTGCATTACTTTCCTCCAACAACGTTCTTCACAATAGCTGACAATGCGAGTATAGGCGAGTATCCAATTCCAAGCGAAGACCAGCGGATCTTGACTTAGGCAGCAATTGTTTTTGTTAAAGGATTAAACATAGCTTTTCAGTTTGGGGCTCCGTCGTTCTCCAAATCTTCCTTTCATGCTGTAACTGAATCCTGAAATTATTGAGAGCTCGTTCTGACTAGACTGTACGATCACATTGAGTGAATGAACAAAGTTCGCATCCAATCAGTGAGTGATTTGAGGTCGAATTATTATCGATTTTCGGAAATAAGTTTGATGAACACCGATATTTAGTAGATCGTGAGACTTCGTTTGAATTCATTAATTTGTCATCAAATTCAATCATCTTACTCTTACGAAGTAATCTCAAACTCAACGATCATTCGTGTTTGTGTCGCTGCCTCGGTGTATTAAAAGGATTAAATGCCGTATTTTTCCGAATATAGCCCGAGGGTTGTATGATTTGTTTTGTAATTGAAGTGCGAGTTCTATTGGAAGACGGATTGTATGAATAAAGTTTCGAGCTGGCGATTGAACTCTCGATCATTTTAGCAATATATCACAGACCTTGTGTGCATAGTTGATGAAGCGGAGGACGTAAGGGAAGTAATTATAAAGAAAGATGATGCGAATAGTGACGAGGAAGTTGAGTCGCAATATTTTCAGGAAATGGAGCCAAACGCGTATCTTGATTGACAATGCAGTATTGGCAATTTTTATTCATCGTTTATTCCCGATTTTAGTGACCTGCAGTTGTAACCGTTGTTGCGGTTAACGGTCGGTTGCGGTTAACGGGCTCAGTGATGCTGTGGCGTCCACTATGTAGTTTGCATCGTGATTGAAGCATTTCTCAACTGAAAGAGTCAAAAGTCAAAATGCTTTATTGCCGACTTGCGGCTGACATGAGCCGTAAAAAATGAAATAAATCTGTCATCAATATTAAATTAGGGCATTTCAAAATCAGTATCATTCATCACAGAGCAAAAACGACGTATTTAATAATCGGTGGCTCAAGTATTTCGCGAGATCTTTCCTATCGTTTATTTACAATGTTATTCACTATCACAGTTATGATGCTTGATAAAAGTGTCGACAATGACATGCAAACAAATCGTTATCAAAAATGACAAGTTTATTCATATAACAATAAGCACAGCATCTGACCTGTAATGTGTCAGTGAATTATTGACGTAATGAATCAATGAATAAAACACCAATAGTAGATCCTCTCGATGTGGCAACTGACTGATCTGATGCTGATCGTCCCTCTTAACGGATGTGAATACATCTCGCTTGTCATGTCATAGTTTTTGAGGAATTTCTATTGTTTCTAATTTTCTCTGCTTGTGTCAAACAGCACGGCAATGATTTCAATTCACTCACATGCACCGAATGCAGTCCTGGATGTAAATCTTCCTCACAGATAACCATGAATAAAGTGATGCACTTTCTCATGATATAAAATATACAACTTAATCATATAGTGCACCATCCGCCAATGGGATATATGCGCCTAAACGCCTATGTGATACAAGGGCCGTGTATTTATCCTATAACTACATTTTTAGGTGATAATCTGCTTTATCCACGGGATTCAGCGGTATAAAACCTTGTTTAATAATGCATGTACACATAGCTGGGACTCATGGTAAGACAAATGTCCTAGGCTTAATACGCGGTTGTTAGTGAGGATTTTGTTGATAAGTGAACCTTATCATGTTAGCTGTCTAGTGCCTATTATGTGCTTTGTGGTCTATTTCAATAACCAGTAGATAGCTGATTTAGGGTATTAGTTCTGTGAGCCAATGCGCTCATACGATTAATTGTCGGATACTGGTCGGTTGTATCTGCGGTTAACGGTCGGATACGATTGAGAATTCAAAGGTTACAGTTGGTCATGGCTAAAGATCTCACGGTTGCGGTTGGTCATGGCTAAAGATCTCACGGTTGCGGTTGGTCATGGTTAAAGATCTCACGGTTGCAGTTGGTCATGGTTAAAGATCTCACGGTTGCAGTTGGTCATGGCTAAAGATCTCACGGTTGCGGTTGGTCATGGCTAAAGATCTCGGGTTGCGGTTGGTCATGGTTAAAGATCTCACGGTTGCGGTTGGTCATGGTTAAAGATCTCACGGTTGCGGTTGGTCATGGCTTACGATCTCGGGTTGCGGTTGGTCATGGTTAAAGATCTCACGGTTGCGGTTGGTCATGGCTAAAGATCTCATGGTTGCGGTTGGTCATGGTTAAAGATCTCACGGTTGCGGTTGGTCATGGTTAAAGATCTCACGGTTGCGGTTGTTCATGGTTAAAGATCACAAGGTTGCGGTTGGTCATGGCTAAAGATCTCACGGTTGCGGTTGGTCATGGCTAAAGATCTCACGGTTACAGTTGGTCATGGTTAAAGATCACAAGGTTGCGGTTGGTCATTGTTAAAGATCTCAAGGTTGCGGTTGGTCATGGCTAAAGATCTTACGGTTGCGGTTGGTCATGGTTAAAGATCTCACGGTTACAGTTGGTCATTGTTAAAGATCTCAAGGTTGCGGTTGGTCATTGTTAAAGATCTCACGGTTGCGGTTGGTCATTGTTAAAGATCTCGGGTTGCGGTTGGTCATGGGTAAAGATCTCGGGTTGCGGTTGGTCATTGTTAAAGATCTCACGGTTTCGGTTGGTCACTGTTAAAGATCTCGGGTTGCGGTTGGTCATGGCTAAAGATCTCACGGTTGCAGTTGGTCATTGTTAAAGATCTCAAGGTTACAGTTGGTCATGGTTAAAGATCTCACGGTTGCAGTTGGTCATTGTTAAAGATCTCATGGTTGCAGTTGATCATGGTTAAAGATCTCATTTAAAGATCTCACGGTTGCGGTTGGTCATAGTTAAAGATCTCGGGTTGCGGTTGGTCATTGTTAAAGATCTCGAGTTGCGGTTGGTCATGGCTAAAGATCTCACGGTTACAGTTGGTCATTGTTAAAGATCTCAAGGTTGCAGTTGGTCATTGTTAAAGATCTCACGGTTGCAGTTGATCATGGTTAAAGATCTCACGGTTGCGGTTGGTCATTGTTAAAGATCTCACGGTTGCGGTTGGTCATTGTTAAAGATCTCATGGTTGCGGTTGGTCATTGTTAAAGATCTCGGGTTGCGGTTGGTCATTGTTAAAGATCTCACGGTTGCGGTTGGTCATTGTTAAAGATCTCATGGTTACAGTTGGTCATTGTTAAAGATCTCATGGTTACAGTTGGTCATTGTTAAAGATCTCGGGTTACAGTTGGTCATTGTTAAAGATCTCGGGTTGCGGTTGGTCATGGTTAAAGATCTCACGGTTACAGTTGGTCATTGTTAAAGATCTCATGGTTACAGTTGGTCATTGTTAAAGATCTCACGGTTGCAGTTGATCATGGTTAAAGATCTCATGGTTGCATTTGGTCATGGTTAAAGATCTCATGGTTGCAGTTGGTCATGGCTAAAGATCTCACAGTTACGGCTATTCATTGCTAAAATATAATTCTAAACGCAAATCGTAAGTCGATTTCTGTAAGGATTAGTTGAATGACTACCTGATTTCAGAAATGCAGTCATCTATATTCTACTAGGTCGTAAAAATGGCATTGGCAACTAAATAATCACGTTGATTATTCAGAAATCCAAGATGCAGCAGTCAGCCTGACTGCTGAAAAATAAAGGCTATCAATTATTAGATTCACAGTCATTGCTAGACAAGATAACCCGTCATACTTGTAGTACACTTTTCAATCACAGTGGTTTTGCAACAAAACTCCTTCAACTTTCAATCGATGAATTTAGGCTCCGCTTCTATTTCAGGTGGCCATGTGAGTATTTTTCAGTTCTTCTGTGGGAAGATCTTTGCTAAAATTTGCGTGCTGTAGGGAATGATTGCAGTGATGTTTTTTACTTATATCTACATCTATGATCTCCACTGTATGTCACTGTGAAAGTTGCTATTCCTCTTCCATAGTCTTTTGTTTTTTATAACTTAGGTTGAATTTAAAAATAGGGGATGCTGTTCATCTTGAAATTGTATTCCCAAATTTTCGTCTGTTACGCAAACCGCGTCAGGTAGGAGTGCCTATAATTTTCAAATTACAAATAGCAATCTAAGTTAATCATATTATGTAAAAGCAGAAGTAGAAATAGAATTACATGAGGTAAATGCTCATAGAAATGACAGAAGGAATATTAATTATGTGAACAGGAACTGTTTGTATCATCCTCTCTCTCTCTCTCTTTTGTATAAACAAACAGTTCCTGTTCATATAATTAATATTCCTTATGTCATTTCTGTGAGCATCTACCACACCTATTTCTACTTCTGCTTATAAAGATACACCGCTAGCTTTATTATTAATGTGATATGAATATCGACAAATTTCATCCCAGACTTGTGGTGATGCTAATAATAAATGTGATAATCAATAGTTGAAGCAAGTGAATGAATTATCACACTTGCATTTGACAGAGCATGAAATAGAGTTTTAAAAGTTATCTTAAAAGTATGGCAAATAGAACATGCACAAATACGTCGTGCACAAAGTAGTTCCTGATTAGAAGCATGAAAAGCGATTCTTTTTTTGATCAGTTGTGAATAGAGCCCTGCGCCGATATATTTTTCATCGGCGGCGGCGGCGTTTATCGGCGCACATCTGTTGAGTTTATGAGAATAGAAGTTGGATGTCTCCTTAGTATCTAAGCATAGGCCTATTCTTCGCTTAATCGAAAAAACCGAATAGTCTAAATCTCATTACTGATTAAAATTAGTGCAGAAGAATTCGATAAATATTCACCACTTGAAAATGTTGTGATGCATTTAGCCTACCCAGTCGGCAAAATTCACGGAAGTTGCGTTTTATCAGCCAAGGATTCTTAATCAAACAACAATTGTGATTTTTGTGTAATTAACAGAAATGCGACACTCTTATATACAGCTGAGTAACCGATGAATTATTTGTATGACATCACGGCCTCATTACTGTACAGTCGACGTAATATACATGTACATCTTACACTTGAATTCTAGCAAAGTGAAAATGTTACAGCTTGACCGATCGATACCCATACAAGCCTATTCACCGACAACTTTGTTCCTGTCAGAATGTAGGGCTACTCTCTTGGTTATACCGAACTAGAAAGTATACTTGGACTTTTCCTCAGGAACAAACGATATGTTCCTAAGTTCCAGTTAGAAATGTAGTGGAGACAGTCAATCCATATAATAAAATCGAAAAATGTCTCCGCCGGCGCAGGGGTATAGTTGTGAAGAAGACGAGTTTAGTAGGCTTGAAGTTAGAATTTTTTAGCTACGATGGTGAGTGTGCGCGGCATTTCATGTCAATCAGTTAATGAAATACCTTCAAATAACAACAGAAGTTAATCAATTGCAATTATTCTGTTACATCAATCGATTAATTGCAATCAATTTTCGATAACCCCTATCTGTGCCGTGGGAGACAGAACACAGTGAAGTGGGAGAGACATTTTTCCTGTTCTATTGGCGATGAACATATGGAACCAACTATCTACGGCCATCAACATCGCGGTAATTCCATTATGACTCATTTCGATCTGATTTCCTATCAGACTGTCTACTGACCTATCAATCCGTGTATTCGTTCAATTGATGCTCTTTTTGTCTATCAGTTGATCCATCTCCCAAACGACGGACCGAACTCTGTTGTTCTGAGACACGACTAAGTGTCAGTCGAAAGTCAAAATATGTGCAGGATTAATAACAATGCGTTCTTAATGTCAATATGCTGTACCGCATTCGTGACTTGTCAGAGGAAAGGAATGTTTTGGGGAGCACGTGATACGAGTCTCTTCGTCAACGAACTTGTTTACATGTTTGGTTTAAAGTGCACAGGAAATGTTATTGATCAGTCAGAGTTTCATTATAATCAAATCTGTTTCATTCAAGGCTTATCTATAACTTGAGACAGCGTATGTATAAAAAGTAAGTTGGAAACCTTACCGATAGTTCCCTTGATAATCATTCCATTGGAGATTCATCCGTCAGGGATACTGTTTTGTCGACGAAATCTTGACAGGAAATTTGATTCATCTAGGAATAGACGTTTAGAAGAAATTTTAGTAGATATTTTGCAGATATCCAATGATAATGAACCTTGTACCAAAATATTTGATAATTCGTAACAATATCTCGCTTGGTAAAAGCGTAAATGAGTTTGACAGATAAATTGATATCCTTACAGACAGAAGGATTCTAAATTGAGAGTTTGATTGAGGATTTGTGGGTGTTCAGGCATCACGACAGACACGTCATAACTAGGGCGGTTTTTATTGACCTAAAAAATTATGAATTTTGACTTTATTTTCAAGTAAATTTTTACCTAAAATTTTGACTTAAATGTAAAATTTTTACCCAATCTTTTTACCTAATTCAGCTTTGTTTAACCAAAGAAAACATCATTTCAGCCTCACAAGAAATCGTTACTTGTTTGAACACATTGTTGAAACACATTTTATTATTGAACCCACAAATACAAAGTTCTTCCTCGAAAAGAAGGAATGCCTCTTAAACAACGAGTTAAGGTGGGTACTGATGATGAAGAGGTAATTCTTTGTAACTTCGTCGCATGTTTGGCACTTTTGCGATGACTGTCAATCATAAACTGTTTCGCGTATTTCACTGGGCATTCACAAAGCACACAGAAAAGTTCATTCCTTGGTGTTACTTTAAATTCTTGAGGATATTGGCAAGTAATTCTTTTGCACTTGGATGCATCACTTTCAGCTGTCTTGGACATTTCGAACAGTCGAAGATAGTCAGTGTCAGTTAACAAAAAGATGTAGTTATGTGCGTTGAAATCCTTGCGAGAATATTTGGTGTCCCAATAGCTTTGCTTTTTGTTTTGATTGAAAAGAGTTCGGGAAACCCAGATCTAAAAATAGCGTTTAGGAAGGCCAGGTGTCTAAAAATAGCGCCTCAGAAGACCAGATTCCTGAAAAAATTTACTGTCTTATTTAACTTATTGACCTTATTTGACTACATTTTACCTTATTTTTACTGTATTGACTATATTGACTTCATTTGTTTATTTCAACCGTATCTTTACTTTATTGACCGCCGTAGTTATAACATAACAGGCATGTTATTGAATGCTTTGATATTTTTCCTTTCCTTATGTCTGTCAAGCTCATAATGTTTACATTTCATTGGCAATTACTGCTAGTGCTAGTTCTCGCGCAAATTTTTCAATTTTTTGAATTGTAGTTGCAAATTAAGCGATCTCCTTCTTTTTTGCAGTCCCTGTGATTGTCTGGCCAATTGCTTGAGTGATAGCCCGGTAGCTTTGTCAATGACATTATTCGAACTGTGACATCATCTTATAGTATATCTCATGCTGCCATTCTGACGCGTCCACAGCGATTCATTCTCCTCCGACTGTCGGTGGATTAGTCTAGAGTGGACAAATATTATCCTAGTCATTGTAATCAGTGGTAGCAGGCGATAGAGATCGATATGGAGATATTCGTTTCCCGTTCGCTTACGTGATTGGCCAATCACGCACAGTCTTCCGTATTAGATAGGGAACATGCGAGTCTCATCCGTCAGATTGATGCATCTGTAAATTGAAATTTTCATATCTTTAATTCAATTATTCTCCGTGATAAGTTCGTCACGTCAAATGGAAGTATTATTCACATCGATCGACTCCATGCGATCTAAATTTGCTGACTACGTGCGTCTTACAGTGTTTCCAAAAGTGAGCGCGCAGCTGCGCGGAATTTTGATGTCACAAACTTTTTTCAGTTTTAAGTATGTTTTGAATCTTAGTGTGGTGTTTTTCACTGAAACCATTTCAAATTAGACATTGTTCACCTAATGTACAGCTTCTTTAGTACATTTGATAGAGCACATTTTTTGTTAGATAAAATAAAAGAAATGTACAAATTTTCGTGGACTTATCAGGTCCGCTTCATCAGGTTGCAGTGGTAAAACTGAAGTCAAACCGAAGGAAAGAACGATATACGTGCGAATATTAGGTAAATGTATTGCCCATCGGTTCATCGCACTTTGTGATTGCTGTGTATGGAAGGTCTCAGCGAATAATCGCGGGCGCCACTTCGTCTGCCTTGTGATGACGTGCGCCCTCGACTAATCAATAGCGTGATTCCTCTCGATCGAATGCTCTGCAAAGGCTCATTTCTGCAGTTGAAAAAGAAAAAAGCTTCTGCATCATTATTTCAATAATAGATGGGAGCCAAATTAGGATAATTTAGCTTTTCTACTCATTAGATTGTAAAATGACTGCGAATCAAGATACATTTGCCCTGCTGCTTAAAACTTACTTCAAATCACGCTTTGTTTGACTGTGCATCATATTAGGCCCACCTAGTGCTGGGGAGAATAAGTAAACCACTCAAGTACCATAAGTATCACGTTTGGCCCTTCAGATGGTCCATCTTTTCTACACCGCACTGTAAATGGATTTTATTGTTTTTTCGTTTTGAATGTGAGCTGTCGCGTGAAAATCATTATTTTACAGGTTTTTGAGAGACTTTACAGCTCATCATATCCCTATATCAGATCAATCGACAGCGGCAGGAATTCCTGTAGCACTTGGACACTCGGCACCCAGGAGCTTCTATGCAAAGGATGTTCTGTTGTGTAATGATGTACTCTGCTTCTCTGATGAAGTTGATGAAATGCAAAAGAGAAGGCCAATCTGAGATGACCGCAGATGGATCTACACAAGTCAAAACAGTGCATATATCTGGAAACAAGTCCTCTGTGAGAGATTTCGTTAGTGATCAGAGAGATTCATTTTCTAAGTTTTCTTTATTTTTCAAAAGTAGGCCTATAACTTTGCTATGAGGCATCGAATTCCTACATGCAGTATCTGAAGCAAAAGGAAAAGGAGCGCATTGAGGCAGAAAAAAAGAAAGAGGAAGATCTGAAAGCCAGGGAGAAAGAGATGGAAAGAGAAAGAGTCAGGCAAGAAAAGGAATCCGCAGAGAAACTCGCCGAGAGTAAGCGGAAAACGGGGCTTATGCTAGAAGCACAGTCGATAACAGATGCAACTCCCGTGTCATCGAAAAAAGATGAGTCCAAAAGAAAGTTGAAGAGAACTTTGCCTTCGACCGAACTGATGGATACGAGGCGTCATAGACAATGATAGGACACATGGTGCTGACTATTTTCTCGTCATCCTCAATTCAAGTTGTTACAAATTCAATAGATGAATACAATTTTTCTTAAAAACGATTTATTTTTCTGTCAATATGTATATCTACATTCAGATAAGCTATATGTCCTTCACACTCAGTTACCGTGAAATGTAGTAAAACTTGGACCATGAGGCCACTTTTGAATATTTTTGCAATAATTATCATGAAGACCTTTTGTTGTAGTCACATTCCCATGCCACTTGACTTGAGAGATATTGGTACCGAAATAGTTTCTTGTTCATTTTGTTTTGCGAAGTCTTCGATTATTACTGAAAATGCAGTGCCTAATACACTACGCTTTGTTTATAGTTACCTACTAGTACTACTAGTTACAATATGTTGACCCTATTGATAGAAACAGTTATAGTGACCCAATCAGGTTCCATCGAAAGTCTACTTAAGATTGAAAATAAAAGTTGCACATCACCATGTAGGATTCATTTTTGAATATGCAGGAAAGTGAAATCCAGAAAATCACAAATATGGTCTTAAAACTGCAATGTAAAGGGGTTAGGGTCCATCTGTGCGCATTTACTTGGCCTGCGCGGATTCTCAGAGATTTTACTTTGGAAACGCTGGTCTTACGCGGTGTCAATGTTCTGGTTCGTCAAAATTCAAGCTTACATTTGTATTGCATCAAATGGAAAACTTACCTTCTTGCCTCTCGTGCCTTGTTCTGGTCGTGACCATCAGTATGGAAGAATGCCATCTCGAGACCCAGACAGACAGACAAAGTAATTTATAGAAAGTCGCCTCAGTGAATTCATCATTGTATTTCATACGAGTTTCCGTACGTCATAAACGTACCATCGTCAGTGACAGCAGCAAAGAGCAGTGAATGTGCATGAATGTGATGAAATAATGATACAGACGAGCAAAAAAATATACAAACAAATAAAGATTCAGAGGAAGAGAAATGAATGTTTTCTGGAAATTACCTTACGTTGAAGCGTACAAAGAAATAAAGAAAATTTGAAGCACAAATTAGAGCATATAGAGGATTGAAAGAATCGAAAAAAAATTGCCTACACGACTTGTAAAACGCAGAACAATTGCGAACAAGATAAAATTCCATTTAACGCGCGCTCTTCCATGGTTTATCAATATGACTGTGAACATTGCCAAGAATGTTGCATCGGAGAGACTCGCAGAGATTTATGCACCCGCATAAAAGAGCATCTAAAAGGCAGACCATCATCAGAAATATCAAATCTAGCACAAAAGTATATATATTTATACTAGAAATATTGTTATTTTGTTCATCTGTATCATTATTTCAGCAGCATCCGTTCATGTAATTCATTACCTATACCGTAAACTGGGGTAATTCGGAACGGGTTTTCAGATATTTAATTATTTTTCTCAGCAACTAAAGCTTATTTTTATTTCTCGCTCTACATGAACCGCAAACTTATCTTTCTTGATTAAAATGCATTTTCAAAATATCAATAAAATCACCTAGACCAAAGACTAATGATATTCAAAACAATTGGGGTAATTCGGAACATTGATTTATTTTCGATTTAAAATAAACTGCATGTACTCAAACATGAAAACAAAGATAATATATCACTCACACTTCATACAGATATAGTATGGGTCTTGACTACTACTGTTGCATGAACCACAGTACCAGTGATGGCATGCAATACAACGAATCAAATCAGGACCCTGGTACTGACTGAACCGAGAATTGCATCCATTGCATAGGTCATCTTCCTCATCGGATGATGGTATAATCCCTCCTCTTCTCTCTTCTCATCTCCTCTCACTCATCTCTTCTCCCTCAACTCTCTCTCATCTCTCTCTCCATACTCCTCGCTCACATCCCTTCATATCTCTCTCTCTCTCTCTCTCTTGGTAAGTTGGACGCTGCTGCAGACGTAGATGGTCGATCTGAATACTGAATTGCTCGACCTGGAACAACCTTTGATCCTCGACCAGACTTTCGAGTACCGACACCAGCTTTTCTGTTCTCCTGCAGAATGCCAATAAGAACAGAACCTAATTTTCGGCCTATTTCATCTGAGGCTTTCATTCCAGGTAAACGCTTGATGGGCTCATCCGGATTTCGAGGAACAAGACTACATGCTCGAAAACCAGATCTCAGATTGTCGCCAACATGAATTTTAACCTTTTGCCAAAGCTGACTTAACAAGACTGGAAAGAGTCTTTTGTATTACACCTTTCTGTCTTGTTTCTTTTCGATAATTGTCCAAGATCTCTCTCCATAACATTTTGAATGATCTGAAAACAGCCACATCAAGTGGCTGCATCAGATGTGTTGAATTTGGAGGAAAGGTGGCGAAATAAATATTGGTCTCTCTGGCTAGTTAAATCACTTCAGGGCAGAAGTGACTGCCCAGATTGTCGCCGAGCAAGAGTTTCGGACTATTCGTGGTGCTTACGCTCGGGAGAAATAGTTTTTTGAACCACATCAGGAAAGTGTCCATTTCAAACCATCCGGACCGGGTTGAAGAATATTGCGCGCCGGTAGGCCCACCTTGAGCCCAACCTTCGTACATGTTTTGAGCTTTGTAACACACAAGTGGCGGAAGGAGATCTCCAACTGCATTGCCACACACCATGATGGATACATTAGATTTAGAATGTTCGCGTACCAGTTCGACTCTTCCTGTTCCGCGCCTCACGAGCACTTTCTTATTTCCAGGATCGTCACTCAACGCCATTTCGTCGTAGTTATAAAAGTTATGCTGCAATATTTCACCAGCTTTGTCCAGCTCAGAAAAGAATGCGTCTATGCATAGAAATTAACTGTTTATCTGAAGCTCGCTAGAATGGAAATTGACTCAAGGTCGCGGCACATCCGGGGGAACTAAGTTGGGGCATGAAGAACCAATTAAAGGCTTCGATTTACTCATGTGACTGATTCTAACTCAATGATACAGACGTTGGCAAGTGCATCTAAGTGAAAATGCGTGCGATTTATGTGCCGTTATTGTGCATTGCATGAAACTTAATTTCCATTCTAGAGGTTTTATTGTTGTCAATTTCTATGCGTCCATGTCACATTTTCCGATTGCAGCACGTGATCGTTTAATATTTCCAGCAACTCGACCCACCATGTCATTCTGTTGCATGAATCCGCGAATGAAGTCATATCTACATAGAAATTGCCAACAATAAAACCTTCAGATAAGCGAACTTCAGATAAACAGTTTATTTCTATGCATATCCAGGATAATTGTCATTGAAATAAGACACTGATCTCCCTATCGAGTGAAGATATCTTTTGATGAGGATTTGCACATCAGTCACACTAAATCCAACACCCCAATCAGCCATTTGTTGTAGATCATAACAGTTGTTGTAGCAATAACAGCTTCTTCTTCACTCGAGAAAGTTTTAGGACGTCCAACAGAACCAGTCCCATTCACATGACGCCAAAGAGTTGTTTTAGATACGCCGCAAACTTGTGCTGCTTTATGAATAGACATTCCTTGCGTAACGGCTTCTATAGCCTGGTTCATGAGTTGTGTACCGGCATGGGAAACGACGGTCTTTCTCTGATACGTTCTAGGCATTGTTTACTACCAAGAGAGTCACAGAAGTTTACTAAGTCACACAGTGTCTGAAGAATGAGTGCGTTACCGATGATGAAAGCTTGTCTATCACATATTACATGTAGGTTCAAATCGAATTGCATTGGATTGATACGATAGCTACGGGTCACAGGTGTATTGAATTTAAATTTTCAAATTTGAGTTAATTCTCTCGCGATCGCATTAATTCGTTAGCATCTTCCACACGGAGCCCGAGCGCTCGAAAGTCTTCTCTGATGTTCCTTGGATGTCCAACAGGTCGGCGACCATCCACTTGCAATTTCCGCACGCGCTTCACCCACTGACAATCGTCTTTCCTCTCCACATGACAACACCATCATAGTCGACGTCTTCTTATAGAGTCACCGATAGGCTCGTATATCGGATAATGCGGTGTTAATAAACAGCTCGCCACACGGGCTCTTTTTCAAGCCATTGTTCCTGCCCAGTGTGACACTGTCACAGTGTCATACTATTACCCGTTTCAATCAATGCCTCATACGCATGCGCAAAGCACGAGTCGAGCACAAGAAGGCCTCCGAATCAAGCCACTATTTTTATCAACTAGGGAAGTTAAAGCCATAGAGAAAGGCTAAAGCCTAACGTGTCAATTTGTGTCAATCACACTAAGAGCTCTCAATGTTCGAATTCGATAGAGGTAAGGTCAGACTGAAGACACAGCAAAATGAACTGCTCAGTACAAACCGAAAATACTGACGAATGTCAACGATTACATGTATATTTTGTTGGGAGAGGGCTTATTGGGATCTATTGGGATTGGGGTGGATTTTTGGTAGCCCAATCTCAATTCAATCCCAATAGCTATCGCGATCCCAGTTATGATCCCAATCCCAACGGCAAGCCTGTCTAGATGTCAAAAAGGGAGCCATTTCGCGAAACCGGCACCAACCGCTCCGGATCCTCGCTCTGACAGCTGCACTTGCTCCCTCGCCAGCATCAATGACATCACCGAGGTAGCGAAATGTATTCACTACTTTGTAGCTTTCCTCATCAACCGTGAAAAGATCAACTTCTCCAAATGATGGTGTTTTGTCGGTCATCAATTCTCCTTTGCATCGGCGGCACACGAATTTGGCTGCTGCGGAATTCATCCATGTATGAAAATGCACATTCATTGTTCTTTGTTGTTGTCATTCATGACAGTACCCGTGTGACGTACTGAAACCGGTATGAAGTACAATGATGAAGGCAAATTATGTCTGTGATAGCGTCAATGAAGAAGAAAAAAGCCGTCGCCGCTTTCGATGAAAATTGTGAACATATGGTTTCGGTAGCCTACATGCCGAGCTATTCAATGTGCTCCATCTCGGACTGACGGCATCTTTCATCCATGCAGCGAGTTGTTGCACATTATTGAAAGTTTGTAACTTGGAATTTCTGTAATGCTGACATTTGTAGAATGGATGTCAGAACAATGAGTTGCATTTCCTAGATTCATAATCTGTGGAAGTGACAATTCCAACATTGCTTCGCCTTTTTGTTTTGACAATTAGATTCATCTGTCTTCGCTACAATTTTCTATGCAAATACTTGTTACACTGTTTCTACATTGTGCAAGTTTAAGCTTCAACTGCTTGTATAGTTGTCAATTTATTTTGACCTTTCTTATAGAAAGTTCATTTGGATCGTATCCAAAAGCACTTAACTATCATCCTCATTTTCCGTGATGTTGCAAAATTCTTCCGCATCACAGCTGAAGAGATGGCACACGTGAACGGCAATCGTGATGACTAACCTTAATAGGTAAATAAATGCCACAAGAGCCTCAAAGTATGTTCATATTATACATGTAAAGAGTTCTTTTCGACGTCAATTTCAGCGTTGTCACTATCAATCATGACAAATTCTCAAGAAGCGAATAATGTCATGCTGCACCATCTTTCACTTTTAACTGAAAATATTTGAGCTTGTCCCTGTCATCAGCTTGTAGAGAAAATTCAAAACTAGCAAATTTACCTGAGCGGTTTTGACCATTCTCTTCACTGATTTTGACCCCTATTGTGGTCGATCGTGGGCAATTGCTGAGCTTCAGCGTGTTTGAGCTTCTTTCATCGTATATTTCCAAGTCATCTATTGTTTACCTGCTCCTCTTTTGCCATCCACATGACTTTTCTGATCCACTATGTCTCATCTCTCCTTATCACTTGACCAAATTGCCGCATGCAACTTAAGCTATCAGGTAAATGGTTGAGTCAATTATTCACTTGATCACACCAATAAAAATGAAAAACATAACCATGACAATTCTGTGAAGACGGAATTCACTTGCTGAGTGAACTTAGTTTTGTTTTATTTCCATTTGCAACTTGCTAGTTTGTATTTTTAGCGTGCTTTCAGTCGTATCAGTTTCCCCCCTGTGATAATAATGTGTCAGTTGCAATCTACTGCTTATATCGGAGACACCATATGGAGCAATATTTTGTCAACCTAATGTATGTTGAACTATTGGTCAGCGTGCAACGTTTATATAAAATGTTACAAAATAGTTAAGTTGTTTTCGAAATCTTCGTCATTCTCCTTCGAAATCCGCAGTTTGTCTTTGACTTGTGTATAACCTTGCGCGTTAGGGTTCGAGGCCGGGCATGACTGTTTCACGTTTGTTGTTGGTTTGATTACTGACAACAGATTATTTATAACATCATCTGAATGCCTTTGACTACACAGTTTTCATCATTAGATTGAAATGATAATTAGATGAACAACATCTGCTAAATTCTTCGCCATTTAATAAGTCTTTCCTGAATTTTTGTAAAGGAAATTAATAATTTGTTTTGATCGTATTATTTTCGGAACGCTATGACATAAAAGTTATTGATGCGAAATGTTCTTTTTCTGACCAACGGATTTCTTCAATTATCGACTGACGTTATCAAAGTGATGAATATGATAATATATCAATTAACAGGAAGTGTTGATTTCTCTTTCGTGCTACGCTTTCTTTACAGCTTCATCTAATAAGTGTAAAATTTTATGTCGAAAACGTTTCTCTCGATGTTACGAATATTTGTATGATAGCTTCTTCTTTGAAATTGATAAATATGAAAATGTTTGCAAGCGTTTTGCAAACATGTTTCTGAAAGGAATGGTAACTAAAGTAAATGATGAACGTGCTGTACCAAGTGAAAGAAAAAATAAAAAATTAGCGTCATAGTACGATGCATGTTACAAATTACATAAAAATTGATTTGATAAAAATTGTTTTTTATTGCTCTCACAGTTAAGCTTATCATGAGCATTGATGCATGTAGTAGACTAGCTTATTAACAATGTTGGCAAGGCTACTTAATGCAATGCTACGTGCATTTCAGGCTCGTGGAGACATAAGAGCTTTCATTGGTAGAGCCTATGTAATACGAGTATAGTTTAGATCTAAATCCTGCTGAAAAATAGATAATTCAAGTTGTCAGTCAACGTATTGTAAGCAGTAAAAACCGGCCTCCAGCTCGATTACACACTTCGCGAGTTTACCATCCCGACTGATCTATTTTTAGTAGTCCCTGATTATAATACCTAAGAGACGCAGAAATATGGCAAGTTTCTTAAAGTAATAATTTCTATGAATGACATTGAAAAGAACTCTGCTGTGATATACATTGAAAGTCGGTTAAAAATATATGAAAACTTAGAATATAAAAGAAGATGCCTTAAGGTAAAAATGTCAGGAAGTTTATTAGACTCCTTTCCAATTGATTTTTGGATTGAATGTTCCAATAAAAGGGCTTCGTTAATTCTGACATTGGTTTCCTCTTGGGCTGTCGCTGGTTTTTGAATGTCAAGTGCTGATTTACAAATGATCCTATGTTTGAGAATTGAAGAGCTGCACATAGGTAGCTGCAGAAATCCATGGTAGTGGTTCCTATTCAACCGAATTGCTTTTTATTTGTGGCGGAACAAGAGCGTATCTCGCCTCGACAGAGTTTTGAAAAAATAGTCACACACCTGATGCCAAGCTCGGTCTAACTCCGCTGCATCGCTTATGTCCATAAGTGGAAGCCATGCACTGGACAGAATTGGAGCCGAAACGCTTCTGAAAGGTACTGCACGGAAACCTAGGCCGAGTTGAGGGGCCGGTGGGTCTTAGTGTGGACTGCATGATTTCCATGTTTTTAATGTATTTGGAAAGAGACAATATTGAAACATGGTGGTTTTGTTTTCTTTTTTGCTATTGTTTACAATTAATTTCAGTTAACATCCGTTAACTATCTTTAAGTAAAAAGGAAGTCCTGAAATTATGGTGTAGTATAAAATTTAAAATTCACACCGATGTCTAGATGTCAGAATAACATAATATTGAATACGAAAGGGGGAAGGGCTATGGAACAGGTAGTATTGGGTTGCACAGTACCAATAGCATCTAAATGATGATCTGACCAGATATGAAAACAAAGGACATAGAAATGGATTAGTAATACAGAGGTTTGAGCTATAAGTACATGCACACATCATGCAAGTATAAAAAAGTTATAAAACGATAGGAAGAATGCTATGTACTTAACATGGAGTTAATAGTTGTCAAGAAGACATGAGGTGTGAATTAGAGATCTGATGCTGATATAATATAACACACTGTCATGTTTTTTGTGATCTTTATTTACATAATAGAAAAAATTTATAATCAAAAATAAAATCTACATAATTGTTGAGCTCGATTTTGTTGTTGATTGTGGGTTTCATTTTCCTATGATATGCTTCCCGAAGTCTTAGGTTTGATGGATCACTATGGTGGGAAAGAATGGTTGTGGAGAAGCTGCAACTGCGGCATTTCTGAAGACTTGCTGTTTGTTTTATGCTCATGGCAACGGATATGTAATGGTCTTATGGTGCTTCCGATGTAGGAGTTATCACACTTATCACAATTAAGCTGATAAATTACACATTTCTGATTGCAGATGCTGTTGTTGTGAATTGGGCAATTTCTTAAATGACAATCTTGGTTTATTTTAGGCTGTTTCAATGCACTTCTAAGAGTCTGCCTGATTTCCGTTTTCTCTTGATTTAACTTCAAGTCTTTCCTCGACATGCAAATCTTCCAAACACAATTTTTGGACGAAATCATGTTTCAATCTGCAAATGATGCCGGTCATCAGCATAAATCGTCCACCTTTTATTTCGGAGGAGATCCATCACCAACGCAGATAACTCTGGACTCTATATGAAGGCTTCTCCAGATCGGAGAAACAACTTTATAACTAAATTTTTGAATTATTGATTGAAAAAAAACAAAGAGCTACAGACTTGTAACCTATCTGATAAAAAGCTGTTTATCCTATTGCTCTATTCTCAGAGAGCACCAATTTTTATTGATGACAAACTTCGCTACTGAAAATGTACGTTCGTTTGCAGCGGAGATAGGCGGGGTATTAAGAATAGCGCGCACTGCCTGGCTGAGATTATGATGATGGCTCAGGAGTCGCTGTTGCTCGCTGCTCGGCGATGTGTTGCATTCTTGCATCTTCAGCTGATCATTCCTTGTAAGTGCAATAAAAGAAGGTTGTTTATTTAACTTTTATCATTATGGAATAGAATGGAATATAAATAGTCATTCTATAGTGCTATGAAAATCTAGACATTGAAGTTATCAAATTATCTCAAACTGACAATTTTCAATGATTCATTGTCAACACGAAAAAAGAGACTATTATTGCAACAACTCGCACACGATACGAATGACAGGGCTCAACTCGTCACGAAGCAGGAGTGTGGATAGTATGTAGTAAGACAAAATGTATTCAACGTAATTTGAATGCAAACTCATAAAAATCACAGTAAATAATAATTTTCAATTCCTCTATAAACCATGGCTGTTTTGATGGCGTTGAAAGGCAAGAAACTTTGACATGGAAATTCATGTAAATAATCATTCATTAATTTTCAAAGGCAGTATTGAGTTAACATATTGATTAATTTGCGATGATACTCATCAATGTTTTCATATGAACAAATGATTTGGTATTAGAAAAATTGCATTTGGTGGCGGAGATTGAAAGATTCAGCTACTTTACAAAGTATATCATTATTTGGGTCCTGCTTACCAGCTGTGGAATATCAGGACAAGTAAGTAATGAAGCATGACGCTGTTGTCGCGGCAATATTTCATGCGTGATTTCAAGGTTATTAGTTAGTACCTACTATGTGTCAAACTACAACCTTTTCAGGAGAAGCAAAAGACTGTCAGTAGTTAGGATACTTATCGAAAATTGGAACCATCTTAGGATGTGGTTTTTAACATCCTTCTGTTAACTTCTAACAATTGGTAGAATAAATTTTTAGTCCGCGTTATCTCTAAATGGGATGAGTTGCCTTGTGAGGTCATCAACCAAACGAGCCATAGACGTTTTAAACTCTCCGTTAACAATTTGTTCCCCCAATTGATTTTATGATGTGACCACACAAGACCATTGTGTTGTCGTGGAAAAAGATATATAATTCTATTTTACTTACGACAACATATTTTCAAATACAAATTGAATCCAAGAAGAACATGCAATTGACTGTAATCCATATTATGAATGCACATTTGAAATATCATTTGTTAAGCACATGTGCGTTATTAATCAAGAATGCATTATGTAACATAGCAATATTTGTTGCTACAACACATGTGAGATACGTATTAACAGGGCCAGGCGGATTCCGCGCACGAAATTCCAAATTCCGTGGCACGATACATCAAATTCCGCTAAATTTCGTTCGAAAAATTGTTCCATATATCATGACATCTTATCGAAAAAACAGGACCACTTTTGAATAGTAATTCATATATTCTGAGTCGACTGGTGAAGTCCGTTTTCTGTTCCAAGGACGTTCACCATTCAAAATCCGAGTATGTACACACCGCTCGAAAAAAATATTCCACTTTGCTGACGATTTATGTAAAAAGGCTATTATTCAAGATAAACATAAGGCAATTTTCAAGCATATAACGAATTTTATTGACTACGCAAGTTATGTAAACAAAATGTGTCTAAAACGAAGCGTCTTAGAAACTATTGTAATAGGCATACAGTAAACCAGAGGCGTTTTCATCGCTAAGAGACTGTCGTAGCGGAGAAAAGATATTGTTGTAGCAGGAGAAGCTCCGTTCCACCTCAGCTGAACTGATCTTCATCCAAATATAGTCCACAGCCAACTTGTACAGCAAGGGAAGTTCACCTGAATGGCTACGCCACCAGAATACGTCGTGGATTGCCTGCCTCATACTGCCACTCTTCAGTGGTAACGAAATAGTCAATTTTAATCGGCTGTTATTTCGTTCAGTTTAGATTCGCGTTTAGAATTCTCAGCCGTAGATGCAATGTAACGACAGGGTGTAACATTGGACAATATTTGATGTTAAAATTCATGTAGATTCCGCACATTTCCGCTTATAGCTGATTATTCCGCACATTTCCGCTTATAGCTGATTATTCCGCATATTTCCGCACGAAATTGTATTTTCCGCATTTACCGCTCGAAATAGGACCAACTTCACGAAAGAAGAATCTAATATTCACAGAGACATTACGAGCCCAAAGAGTGTCAACTTCGGACGCGGCGAAGGCAGAAAGCCTTGACAAAGTAAAATCCACGTTCGCCTGCAACGGCTATCCCACCAAATTCGTGGAGAGACATTCATGGCAATCGAATTTGAAACCCAGAGAGAAGTCGGAGTCACCTGAGAGTGACAGGTGTCAAAGATCACGTCAGAATAATTTTTCAGACTCAGAGACCTCTTAGTCATACGTTTCGATCATCCTACGAGGAACAGCAATGCCCCAAACATTGCAGAGCCTGCCTCACAGCAGTCAAACGTCAAGGACAATCAAAGCTCGCATTCCCCCCAATCCCCAATCCCACGTATGGCAACACGTGAAGCTGATATTCCTTTCACTTGGACTGTTGTAATGAGTGAAAGGAATTACCGCACTAGAGAGGCGGCCGAGTCCCTTCTTATCGCTCAACAAGAGGGAAATTTGATGAATGGCTGTATGGGAGGGGCGACACTACAACACCTGCGTTGACGCAACCAACAGCCGGTCTGAAGATCCGAGTGACTTTTGTCAACATACTCGTACGGATTAGTGTAAATGAGTTAAATGTTAACCATCTCAGTTTGATTTCACTTCGGTTGAAAAAGGCTCACGAAACGTACCGAACACTCCGTGTTTTCATTTACCTGGATCGGCGCTTAGCAGTAACCTGACCTCATATAATGTAACTTTCATCGAAAAAAACGAAAATTGGTAAAATTGCACGTGTGCGATATTGTCACGACAACGACAATGAGCTCTAAAGGTTCTATGATTTGTATAATAGAAAAAATAATACACGGAAAATTCATGTTGTTTGAAGAATAGAGGTGCATATACGGCAAAGTCAAATAAGTTATTTAATATACCTAGAATTATTTTATGATTAGAATATATGAAAACACAGCTAAAACTAATGAATAGCACTATCACTTCCTATAAAATCACAAATCAAATTTATGAAAGATACGAGCAGACACACTCGATCTCACAGACCTTGTCAGCTACGGCATAGTCATGTGTTTTGACTAGAAGTTTAAGAAAAATGTGGATTTGCTGCCCAAAATTGGTCTAAATACTCGGACAAATCAAGCAAATATTATTATTCTATTCACACCAGCGCCTTTGAGCGTGAATTATTCTTTGCCGAGGCATAATTTGTTTATTAATTTATCGGGTTCGTAATGCTTACAAATTTCGGTGCTTATGGCAGCTGTTGTAATCGAATTTCTTTTTAATTGAACAAAACACTCACAAATATGCTGAATAGAACCGCGCGGCTTAAAAGACAATGTAAAGAATTGTTGAACACAATCTGTTTTCATAAGTTGTGGAACTTGCATTGATCAGAAAGTCTAGACGGTTTTAATAACTGAACAATAAACATGTGTCAAACATTAGCGAATCAACGCAACGAAAATTCTACGAAATCACGAAACCTAGCAGCAATTCCAACTCACATTATTTTCACTGTCCGACAATGAAATCATATTACGAGTGTCGGGCCAGCTGCGAAAATGTTTTAGAAAATAAACTCGCTGCGAAAATAATGGACTCAGTCCTGCGAAAAAATAAAATCTTAAAATTCTTACATTTAAATGATCCTAAGTTGTCTGACACTCTAAATACTGGTCTACAGGATGGAAAAGGCAAACTAATGTAGTTAAATTAGTAGTCTAATTTAGTTAAAGCTTCTTGTTATTCGCAGCGTTCTTCTGAAATTCTGAACGCAACTGGAGTCATTTGAATCGCTCTACATCCCCACTTGCCATAAGATTTACTCATATTTTTGATATTCAGCTAACGATGCAGCGATATCAAGCGATGAGTGATATGTCAAATGAATGAACTTTCTTACAAACAGTTCTTACATTCCATTAAGCAAATTTGAAACGCATTCCAAAGAAGCGGATGCTGCGAGAAATTGAGACCATTTTATACCAGATAAGCAGAAAATTTCATAGGTGGCGCTTGAAAATAGACTGCTATGGAAGTTGTGCTTAAATGATCCATAAAAATAAAATGTCCGAATCTCGAGGCTTCTGTTTTGGATCAACATAGTGTGTGAGCGCTGATCTAACTACTAACAATCAGTTCTGCCACACGTTCTTTATCACATGCAGTCTTCGTAAAAAAGTGTCGTTGACCAAGCAGCATTTCAAGGCTTGTTTGAAAGAACAAGAGGAGAAAGAGGAAAGAAGCCGACAGATGACCACCAGAAAAAAAATCGAAAACAGTTACAGTAAGAAAAGGAAAATAACTTTATGACAATGAATTCGATGCTTCAGAACACTAAGAGATAAAAGACAGGCATCGGAGAGAGGCAAACAAGGGAATGGAAACCCTAGAGCTATCGAGCCAGAGTTGATGATATTGTAGGAAAGCACATTTTGTTAGCTCGAATTATATTCACTGGCACACAAGATTTCGGCCAAAGACCTTCGTCTGATGCAGAAATAATGTGAACACAAAATTAATTCGGCAACCAGTTATTCCTGCAATTTTTTTGACGAATGTTGAAATTTTATGCTCGTGTAGTCGCTACTGACCGACCAGTTCCTCCACTTGCCGGGAAATTTCGGGTGGACCTATACCTTTAAGCTAGATGAATTCCGAGAAGCAGAGAATTAATAAATAAAACCAAGTAAGACAGCTCCGTGAGTAGCAGGAGTCAAAGGAAAGAGAATATCATGCTCAGAGACACCATGCTCAAGGTTTTTGTGTACAGGATTGTTGCATCTTTGCAAGTTAAGATTTCCACACCGCCGAATTGATGCATCATTCGTTACTTCTCTTTCTTCTGATGAGAACTACTTTCTGCCCATTGCTGCATTGGTTTATTTCCTTTTGTGACCTTCCTATCAGCGCCTGTTATCAACTGGAACGGATTCTGTCTGAAATAAGTAGCAAGAATTTTTGTTGCAAAGTTTTTGTCGATGATTTAGTTGTAAGATTATTGACTTTTGGCTATATTTGCTACATTTATATAGTAGTTGCTAAGTTATTCGGTAACAAAATACCAGCCGTATAATTTACATACTTGAGTATTAACAAAATGGCTCCTAAGAAGCAATGGATGGCGATAGTAGCGAATTCATGCGATCATATTTTTGCAAAAAAATTTCTGAGAGTCATTAATGACGAAGCGTTGTTACTTTCAAAAAATCTTGATGATTACAAGCAAGCACTTAATTGACATTTGAATCACTGCGTTGTAGCTATATGAAAATTTGGGGAAATTGCACAAGACGTATTGAACTATCAGTTTTTCATGAAAGATACTGGGCGTTCTTGGTCAAGTTTTGATAAGAGGGGTGTTTACTTTGTATGATCATGAAAAATGATGCTATAATTTGCTGGCATCAGTAGTCCTGCGAAAATTTTGTAAAGCTGCGAAAAGAATGGAAAAATCTCTGGCCCGACCACTGCATATTACTCTGTTAACACTAAAAGCGCCGATGTGAGTGAATGTTGACTCATCTCTGATTTTCAAGTGATTGATTAGTGATCATGAATATGGTCGTGCCAATATAGCGAATCCCCAATATGCAGAATGCCAAAATAGCGAATTCTCAGAAAAGATGCATTGCAGTACATCATCTGAAATTAGACACAATCATCAATTTGTACGGGAATTATTCTTCAACACCTTCTTGTCAATCCAGAACTCTCTGCTTGAATTGATGCTGTTATCAAACTTACAAAGATCGGGTTTCCATTTTTTAAACGATGAAATGCGTCACAAGTCAAAAGCTGTTTCAAGCTAATTTTGATCAGAAGACAGGTATTTAGCATGATCTTTAATTTTGCTTGATAAGAAAAATGACAGCAGTATAGCACATTGATGATGCTCATTGAGGACTACATCACAATTAGTGTTAAGTTTTAGTAAACTCGCAATCAAATCATCAGATCACAGTTAATTCCGTATTTTTTGCATTTCGAGTCAGCAATGATACATCGTAAATTTTGTATTTTGACATAATTTGATAATAAATCTGCTCTACCTGAAGCCACGACGATGAAAGAATTCTTTCATTTTCTGATGCACTTGCATTACAAACTTGCCTTGAGTACTGGCCGCTGCTTGTGTGGACCCTCCGCGGTGCAGGGCCGAGACGCGCTGACCAGTACCCGAACTTGTGCAGAATGACCTGTGTGGACCCTCCGCGGTGCAGGGCCGAGACCGCTGCCCAGTACCCGAACCTGTGCAGAATGACCTGTGTGGACCCTCCGCGGTGCTGTGCCGAGAGCGCTGCCCAGTACCCAAACCTTTGCAGAATGGCCTGTGTGGACCCTCCGCGGTGCAGGGCCGAGACCGCTGCCCAGTACCCGAACCTGTGCAGAATGACCTGTGTGGACCCTCCGCGGTGCTGTGCCGAGAGCGCTGCCCAGTACCCAAACCTTTGCAGAATGGCCTGTGTTAACCCTCCGCGGTGCTGGGCTGAGACCGCTGCCCAGTACCCGAACCTGTGCAGAATGACCTGTGTGGACCCTCCGCGGTGCAGGGCCGAGAGCGCTGCCCAGTACCCAAACCTGTGCAGAATGACCTGTGTGGACCCTCTGCGGTGCAGGGCCGAGACCGCTGCCCAGTACCCAAACCTGTGCAGAATGACCTGTGTGGACCCTCCGCGGTGCTGGGCCGAGACCGCTGCCCAGTACCCAAACATTTGCAGAATGACCTGTGTGGACCCTCCGCGGTGCAGGGCTGAGAGCGCTGCCCAGTACCCAAACATTTGCAGAATGACCTGTGTGGACCCTCCGCGGTGCTGTGCCGAGAGCGCTGCCCAGTACCCGAACCTGTGCAGAATGGCCTGTGTTAACCCTCCGCGGTGCTGGGCTGAGACCGCTGCCCAGTACCCGAACCTGTGCAGAATGACCTGTGTGGACCCTCTGCGGTGCTGGGCTGAGACCGCTGCCCAGTACCCAAACCTGTGCAGAATGACCTGTGTGGACCCTCCGCGGTGCTGGGCTGAGACCGCTGCCCAGTACCCAAACATTTGCAGAATGACCTGTGTGGACCCTCCGCGGTGCTGGGCTGAGACCGCTGCCCAGTACCCAAACATTTGCAGAATGACCTGTGTGGACCCTCCGCGGTGCTGGGCTGAGAGCGCTGCCTAGTACCCGAACATTTGCAGAATGACCTGTGTGGACCCTCCGCGGTGCAGAATGACCTGTGTGGACCCTCCGCGGTGCAGGGCCGAGAGCGCTGCCCAGTACCCGAACCTGTGCAGAATGGCCTGTGTGGACCCTCTGCGGTGCAGGGCCGAGAGCGCTGCCCAGTACCCAAACCTGTGCAGAATGACCTGTGTGTGGACCCTCTGCGGTGCAGGGCCGAGAGCGCTGCCCAGTACCCAAACCTGTGCAGAATGGCCTGTGTGGACCCTCCGCGGTGCAGGGCCGAGAGTACCCAAACCTGTGCAGAATGGCCTGTGTTAACCATCGCTATTCTTGCCACCCCACCCACCTTCACTACAGCGAACGAGCATTGTTAGCGGCAGGGTATGTCATATTTGTGTAGCTGGAACAATACGTCGTTCCTTGCGCTCGAAAACTTCCGCGGAGAACTTCATTTTTCTCATACATGCATGTCACCCGTCTTTTAAAGAATGTTTGCATGGAGTTGTTGGTGTTGGAAATGTGTTTACTTTCCTATTTCCTTTTCGTGACTTTGTTGACAAATTAGAAACGTTTTTGAAAATGTAACTTCAATTCATGTTAACATATCTGATTATTTCTATTCAACAAGCTATGATTATTATTGACATGAAATAGTCCGGGAGCTAGCGTGAAGTTGTGCAAGGAACGAGGTAGTACATAAAACTTTCACATAGCATAGTACACCTCTAACCTACTGCAAAACTTCGCGTCTGCCGGATCAGATCATTTGCTTTTCAGAAATATAGAGGATAACACAATCCTATGTATTTCCAGTGGTAAAATTGTGACATTTAAGGTGTTGACTCCATTTTTTCGAATTTTTGCTCATAAAAGTTACACAAATTGGTATTTTGTTGAACTGGTTATTATAGAAACCATCTACAGATTATGATCTTTCAAATGAGTTATCATTCAGTGACAGAGGATGAAGTAAAGTGTACAAACAGACACTTTTCGTTAAAGTATATCAACAATTTTCCTGAAATTTCTATGTTAAAATTTGCAGTTACACCAACGAAAAGTGTCTGTTTGTACACTTTACTTCATCCTCTGTCACTGAATGATAACTCATTTGAAAGATCATGATCTGTAGATGATTTCTATAATAACCAGTTCAACAAAATACCAATTTGTGTAACTTTTATGAGCAAAAATTCGAAAAAATGGAGTCAACACCTTAAATGTCACAATTTTACCACTGGAAATACATAGGATTGTGTTATCCTCTCTATATTTCTTAAAAGCAAATGATCTGATCCGGCAGACGCGAAGTTTTGCAGTAGGTTGGAGGTGTACTATGCTATGTGAAAGTTTTATGTACTACCTCGTTCCTTGCACAACTTCACGCTAGCTCACGGACTAGAAAAGGCTTCTCTAAATCCACAGCAGCTTAATTAGCAGCTTTATATTTGATTGGCTCGAGTTCTGAAGCCTTTTGACAATAATCACTGAACTTCTATAGTATTGGACAAATTGAACTCCTTCACTATGGGATGAACGGCAAAAATGACCCATTATTTTCACTTCAGAGAGTGTCATCTTGGATCATTTTAGTGAACCTCTAAAAGCCAACTTTCGCGATTTCTCGAATTTTTCAGTACATTGAATATTTTCAATACTCGCAGAAAGTTATCAAATCCTCTCGAATTTCTTTTTCTTCTGTATCATCAATTATTACCATGCACACAAATGTTAAGCTCTCTTTGAGGGAAAAATACTTATAATCAGATAATAATAAAGATTGCAGAGTGCCCGCTCACCTGGGCATTGAATAGAGAGATGTCCTCTTGTTGTTTAATTCTGAGAAATTGTTCAAGTCTGAGGACATTTTTCTAGTCAGATGATAATATGGACAATCATTGGGAGATCCAATGTAATCTTGAAACTATCTTGTAAGTCCCTAGTAGGGTTTAGCTCATCCTGTACATTTTGCGATATAGCATTTAAGATTTCATTTTAAGAATTCTAATAAATATATGTGATTCATGTGATTGACGAAAACATTACTGTAGACAGATAATTGTTGATATTAGTTGATGTATTTAGCATGGTCTATATGAAATGTGCCTTTTTTAAGTACTTCGTAGCTGTAATGCCGCCATTCATCATGACGTCGATTTCTGTCTGCGTTTTCATGCAGTGGATGCTTTCTGTGTCATACTGTCGTATTTTCTTCTATTCACACCACCCTTCTGTTCTGGAGTAAATGAGAGAATGTATACATACAAAAATATTTGAGATAGAGAATCTTCAAACACTTAGTAGTCAGTATATGTGACGTTCTGCAATTGTCTTAGTGCAGCAAAATATATTTCAAATTACCAACTTTTTAGAAACATCTAAATCTCATTTACCTATATCAGTGATGAGCAACCAAGTTGGGATAGCGGGCCACCAATTTTAGAAGGTTTACAGGCTTAATAGTCTTTTATTGCGTACTTCAGGCCTCCCAAAAAACCTATAAAACCTATATAAACCTATTTTTTCGGACTTCTTATGATTTTTGACTGAGATGATCACATTTCTTATGCTATTTTACATATCACGTAAGTTTTCTTGATTATCGATAAGGAAAGCAATTTTTAATACTATCTGGTTTCAGATTGTGTGTTATTCGTCTTTTGAAGGTCGGTGATTGATTTTGTTCCTCGTGTGCCCAATGATCAGCAGTTATTACTCTTGAATGATTTTCGATTGGTTCAGTCTGGTTGTTGAACTGTTCGTATTGTTTACTAGTTCCATTTTATAATTTGTTATTGAATTGAACATACATGTACATGTTTTTATAATTGTGGAAAACCTGAACTTAAAATAGTTAATAAAATGACTGTTTATGGACTTCAAGGAAAATTTATGGAGTTGGGAGACCCGGTTGCCTACAATTAAGATGTTTTACACTAGATGTTAAATGTATAACTCAATTTTAACTGTTGCCCTTTGTCATTCAGAAGTGAAATTATTATCTATAGTTAATAACTTCGCTCCTGATGAAGAAGGTAAGCTACACTCTTTGTATTTTGACTTTGGAATCATCAAAATATCATGAAAGGAAAACATAACGCTGAATTAGAGTATCATTTGAAACTAGTTTAATCTCCCAACTCTATTGGGCTGCTTTCAAGTCTGTGCTGTTCTCATTTGTGTGAAACCGCTTTTTGATAAATATCTCATCGTCTTTCAAACAGAAGGCCCCTTGATACATTATCTATATCCTTCTATGTGTGATTTGATAAAGTCTGTCTTGTTCCGCTTTCAAAACCAGAGTTATGTAAAAGAAAACTCAAAGAATTTGAAATCAATCGATGTGTCACAGAACCATTTGGCTAATGAAGATATTGAAATCGGACATGCAGCCAGAGACGCGATTGAGAAGGTCGAATCGAAATCGAAGGATGAAGTCATGAAACAGATACTGTCGTTCTACCAAACTGCATCGCAGTACTTGATCGATAAACTTCCACATGATAACAAAATACTTCGAGCCCTCCGCGTACTACATCCAAAAGAACAATCCAACAAGAAAAGATGCCGCTATATCAAAATCATGGCAGAAGCGATGCCTTTTCTCAAAGATGACGACATCGTGAAAATCATCGACGAATGGAAATTGTACGGTGAAGAAAAAGTTAAATCAGACATTCATGAAATCCGCATTGATGAATTCTGGTCTCAGATACTAGAACATGAATCAGTAAGTGGAAGAAAGAAATACCCGAATCTTTCCCGTGTCGTAAAAGCAGCTCTCTTATTGGCTCACAGCAATGCCGACTCAGAAAGTGGACTTTCAGTTAATAAACGATTGCTTGGTACGGATAGAACAGCGCTTTCTGCAAAATCTGTAATCGGAATAAGAGCATGTAAAGACACTGTCCGATCATTTGATGGCATTACAAACGTTCCCATCACAAAAGACCTTATCAGCGTGGCGAGGGCATCTTCGAAGGTGTATCAGCAGGAATTGGAGGAAGAAAGGAAAAAGGCGGAAAAACTTAAACAGGAAAAGAAAGAACGCGAAGAAAAAGAAATTCAAGCAGAAAAGGAACACAATGAAAAAATAGAAAAAATGGACGCGCAAACATGTCTTATTGCGAAAGACGAAGAAAACATTAACGTTGAAACGTCGAGAGCCAATCTTCTATTAAAGGATGCACAAACCCGTCTCGATGAAAGCATAAAAAAGAATGATATGGATGGCATCAGTATAGCATCAGATCTTTTGCGATTGGCAAAAGAAAAAATCGAAACATCCGCAAAGAAGCAACTTGAATTACAGAATAAAAAGCGGCAGCTCATGACAACTTACCACGAAATGACAATAAAGAAAAAAAGACTGTAATAACGAACTTCAACTCTGTTGATGAGAGATAGTTGACTGTAGTGATAGCAATTTGCTTGTCCCCATTTTTTGTATAGATTATTTAACTAGTGTCACATTTTCAGTTGTTGAACTTTTTAACTTTTTAGTGGAAAGATTGGACATTTTTACAAGTGTTTGTTTTGAAGTTTTCTGTTCGGTAAAGCTGTAAGTAAATTTTGTACAAAACTTTACAATTCACGAAGTATTTTTCTTAATTTCCAAAGACTGCTTTCTCTAATAACCGAGAAGTTTGTAATTTTTTAATAGAGTTGTTTTTTTATAATGAATGTCAATATTTTATGGCTCCCTACATGTACAAAATATTCATAAAGTTAAATAGCACTTGAACGTATTAATGCATGTATTGGATGATGGTCGTTGACTTCAATTTTCAACGTCTTTTACTTTGTCATTTACGTAATTTATCTACTTCTCATAATAAACCTACTTATTAATTGCAATCGAATTTACGTGAACGATCATATTAGTTTGGTTGGAGTTTCACATGTAATTGAACAAGATTGATGACATAATAAATTTAATTTCAATTAAACAATAATATGCCTATACATAATAAGATTATGAAAACCTATAAAAGCCTATATATTTTTTGGGACCTATAATTTTAGCCTATATTCTCACTAAAATTCGTTGGGAGGCCTGCGTACTTTCAAGTGCACACATGGGCTGCTGTACCGTACGTGTACATATATTGGTCGTATTACATAACAAAATTTTAGGCCTGTAAATGTATACAGCAGTATTGTACGCAAATTATTGATCATGCTCCATGTACATACGTGCAGATATGTCGGCCAAACATATACGGTTTTCCAAACCCCACATGGTTTTCAAAAACCGTATATGGACTCCACAAATGGTAATCGTGTGCCAATCGAGTATACGAAATATTAGTGTAGACTAGTTCACAAATGAAATTCAGGCAAAATATTTGAAAAAATGTTGTCCTGTCAAGGTCTTGCGGTTGGATTCCTGCATTCGCAGTCAAGCCTCTTTCTACGTTCATTGAGTCGTGGTTCCACAGAATTAGATTCATCTGCGCGCGCTTCGGAGCAGATAAACAAAATATTTAATTCTGTGCGTGGTTCATTGTGAGAGAAGCATGTTCAGCAATGCATCGAATACTACAGTAGGTAACTTAGCATAAGCTGTCTTGGGTAATGACTATTTGCGCTTATACGAATAGATACTCATTACGAAAAGAGCATGGTTGGATAATTCGATCCGAATTTTTGTTTTCTGTGCCATCATATTGCTCGCTTAGTTGTTAATTAATGGTTTTGCAAATTCTAAAGAGGATCATTCACCTTAGATGCACCTCCCAAAGGTCGAAGTCGGAGTGAGTCATTTTCACGTAATCGATTCAAATAATGTCCGCGCGCCTCGCGTTGCCCACCACTGACCTACATGTATATGCCCCTATCAAAATGTTATCCTCAAATCAAATATCATTCATTGGCTTATCAATATGGAGTTGATTAGATCAGGAATAAGTGCTTCATTTTAGTATACCTATAAAAGACTTTTTAGAATGGATGCTGTGAATTTGTATAAATAAAATGATAAAGAAACCATTCTTTTGCCTCACGCTTTCGCTAGATTCAACTCCTTGTAGAAATGATAGACTAGAATTTGCTCAATAAATACTTGGGTTATGTCAGTCTGATTTGAAGTTGTTTCACAATCAACAAGACATTCAATAATTTTTCAAGCCAATCGTATTTTCGGCTTATCGGTTATGCATTCATCTGCTCTCTATCTGCTGTTATTTTGTAAGCAGATTCGGGGAAACTATAATTACGTCAACACTGACAGGACAATCAACGGTCACAGAAGGATGTTGCGTCATTTTGACGGGAAATTAAAATTTAAGCATACTGAAATGTCACAGGGAGGAAACTCGGACTATTGTTAATAACTAGATGGAAGTTGACGTCATAATCTTTCATAAGCCCAAATATGAATCAATAATGAATTTTATATCCAAGAATTCTACAGAATCATAGTTATGATGGCTGTCATTCCCTGCATGTGTGTGACGTGTGGCCAGATATCATAGAGCTGGATCACGCAGCGATTCTGTCGACAGCAGTGCGTGGTTGAAGTGTCTGACAAATTGGCAACATCATTATCAAACTTTAATTAACTTGTCAAGGAATATTACAATTCTCAATGTATTCTCAGGATCTGTTTTGTCAGGTTTACCGAAAATGTTGAGATGGTTACAGTTTGCAATTCAAATTTCTCTACAATGTGCTGTCGTTCAAAGTTAAAAAGAGAAACAGAACTTCTGAAATTCTTATGATGGGGAATATTAAAGTAGATTGATGATTCAACAGAGAATCCCCGACGGCCAAGGTTGTGAGAGTAGGGTTGTGAGGTTGTGACGAGTTATTTATTCATCGATTATAACTGTTTTGACAACCGATGTGTGGTGGTGAGGGTTTGATCCTGCCAATTGACACAGCCGCATAAGTCGCTCGTAGCTCAGTTGGTTAGAACACAGGTTCAGTTAACCTTGGTTGTAGGTTCGAATCCTACCAGCCGCACATCTTTTGCATGTCAATTTGATCTATCGTTTATTTAATTCCATTGTTAATTAGGAAATACCATATGACGGGAAGGAGTTTGTCAGATAGGGATTCCAATGCGTATATGGGACAATGATGCATTCTTCAACGTATCTACATTATGTAACACGTGACCAGATAATCATCAAATAGTCGAATAATTTAAATTCACTAGACTATTGCATAGGCATGGTCAGTTCCGGGATGTCCGTGGTCTGGGAATGTAGGAAGTCAAAAAGCATGTTTTCTATAGTTTTTAAGGTACCTTGAATGTATGAATTTCCGCTTATTATTATCCCCCTCACTAACGTATGTGTATCTTGAAGCAAATTTGGGACGGTTGTACCCGGGGACTGTCAATAATTGATTGCAATTTAATTAGACAAAGAAATTAATTAATTGAAATTGGACTCAAAATTTGAACAGTTTCTGTAACTTGATAGCATTGTCTGTTAATTTGCTTGATCCAATATTTGTTTAACTATGCACGTTACACAACAATGAACAACCTATGGTCCTAGAAATTTCCTGGGCATGAGAGTAGGCTATATCGCTAACATAAGTAACAAGTAGGCCTGTCATTTTTTATGTTTTAAGAATTAGATTGTAATTAAGTTTGTAATTACATTTGCCATTAAATTACGGCCTGAGTTTTAGTTCTTCTCTCTTAGAATATACACGTTGACCTATTGGTTGGTAAGAAAAGTAGATTAAGAAAATTCTCCACGTAACAAATGTATAGGGCTGCGTGGTCTATTCTGGTTGATACAAACATGAGTTCGGGACTACTTTTGAATCTTAGCGTTATTGCTGCTTGCCAAACTGAAAAATTCAAGGCGAAACTAGGCAATCTAGGCTACTAACAGCAATTAATTGAAGGGAATAGGAAAAGTTATCAATCAATTGATTGAAATTGTATATTCTAGCCAATTCATTAATTGAAATTGGTTTATCAACCAATCAATTAATTGGTTCCAATTGGTCAATTAATTTTTGACAATCCCTGTTTGTACCAAATCCTTAAAGAGCTTCTGTTAATTTAGCTTTAGTTGACAATATTGAAATACTAATGCCCTAATATAATATTTGTTGCGTAATATTTGTTGCGAAGTATCAGTATCTATAAATATTCATTATCTTCAAAGGGTTGTCAATGCACAAGCAATGGGTAAATATAGCACGCTATGCACATTCCATAACGGATGTTGTCTTCAAATTGATGTCAAGATAAACCTGATGGTCTGGACTGTTCACATGTGACATCTATTTTCAATGTGACGCCTTGGAGTGAGAATATTCCAATTAAACTGTCAATAAACTCTATCTTGAATCTCACTTTCCTTTGTCACATCCTGCAAGATTTCCAGTGTCAACGCATTCAAGAGAGGGTTATGTCTCACCTTACAGTGCTCAGCTTTAGATCGGCTTTATGCTTTTCTTGTGTCGTCGATTCCGTTCTTGGTTTATCAAAGATTGCTTCTTACAAGCACTTACGATCCGCAGCCGTTCCGCTCTGTATGTTCCATTCTCCCACCGATTCATCGGAAATCATTCTCTCCCATCTGCAGCAGCACGTGCGTGGAACTCACTGCCGACTCCTCTCCTTCAAGCGGTCTTTGAAAGCGCTCCTTTTCAGTTGTTCCTTCCCTCAGTAATTGTTTTTGTCCTTCTTCTTACTTTTATTTTTGTTCATTGGCCTTCAAGTCATCACTGACATAGCGCCACTCAAAAATGGTTCGTAGAATGGATGAATTAAATAAAAATCTGTCAAAAATGCATGGCATACTTTAATTGCATGTCAACAGCCCGCAAGCTGTTAGTCTCCAAGTTACTTGAAACCCTTGTTTGTATTGCGTGTGCTCAGTTAGTCGCTTAGTTGGTAGGATAGCTCAGGTGGTTAAAGGCAGCTCTTCAGTGCGGATCTGCAGAAGGTCCAGTGTTCGAGTCTGGTCAACTTCGGAAGTACCACCGTTCTTACTGAAGGTTACTAGCCACAACCTCGTGAGATTTGCCAGTGCTTGAAGGCTGTCACTCCCCTAGCTTAGTAGTATGGTTCTGAGCTGTGGTTGGGACAGGGATAAGTAAAAAAGACATTGCAGGATTTAAGTCTCAATGAATGGTGTCGAAAGTGCAGCCTTTGAACTTGCAGATCTAGTCTTTGCTGAAGCATCAATTTCTAGCCATGTAGAAAGCAAATCTAATAAAAACCGACGTAAAAATCTTATGCACAGTCCTCTATCATGCACACTTGTGCTTGGTCCTATTTTTGTGCCTATTAGACAACCGCTCACGCGAGGTATTAGCGCACGAAGACAAAATGGTCGCGGTTTGGGTCCTCTTATGCTGCCCACATACAAGCTATATTTGCTATATAGGACCATCGTGCCAGCTAGTTTTTGGAAAAACACAATCCTACAACCCTGAGACTTCAACGACGAGGTCCAATAGGTCTCTTTGACCATCTACCGTCTTTTCCCAAATTTCCTGGGCGCGGAAGTCTGTCTATTGAACCTGAAAATACTTTGTTTTCGAGGAACGTTAAATTATGTGATAAAAATTGAGTAAGGGCAGAAAAATCAAGCGGATAATATTGAAGCTTATTGCTCAAGCCTCTGTCGGTGGAGCTCATTTCATCTATTGATTTTGTTTGAGCAATAAATAAGTAGCTATAGACATCCATTCTATATATCTATCTCTCTAGCCTTTAATTCGATCAATATCTCAAGACCGGTGGTGTGGCCTTGTGGTACATTGTTCGCTCTCCGTCCGGGAGACCTTGGTTCAAACCGTGGTCGTGTCCAACCTAGGACTTTGAAAACAGGTACACTCCGCATTCTTGCTAAACACTCGGCACAAAAAGTATAGGAGTGGATAAATGACAACTCCGCCACATGGAAGAAAGGCTCCGTGCCTAATGCGCTTCCGAGTATAAGCAAGGTTCATTCATTCATTTTCATTTCAGCGCTAGACGTCTGTAGATCAAGTATTCAATGTCTGATACATTTTGAGATGCATTTTGAATCAGTCACGTCGACAACACTTCGGCATGCATCTTTCATCCATACATTTTCACTGATGTAGCTCATGTGTACTCCATCTTCAGATTGGATGAAAGACTTGCTTTATTATCAAAATTCAGCGTTCAGATTTATGGCCAATTCAACGTTTAAGAAATAAGTAAATAATCTATTATAAAGCCAAACATTAGGATTCAGTGTTATCTTAAGCGAACTGTTCAGTAGCTCTCTTATCTAAGGAGCACATTAATTTGAAATGTAAATATTGGAATTGTGTTGCTTCGATACAATGAAGATAATACTAAGCGTGACATGACCGGATGTCAGCTCATATTGTTTGTCAATAATCTTTGATTCAAATCTGTCAAAATAAGAAACTTCACATTAGTAGAGCATACTGCAAGTCCTTAATGCGATTCATCAAGACAAATTATTTTGCCTCTCTGATTTGTCAATGCAAAAATGATTGAAAGAAAATGGTTTAATGCATTCTAGGCGTTATCATGTATCCGTTTTTCTGTTTATCTATGTTTTATCTGAAAATTATCACAGTGAAAGGCAATCCAATACTCAGCGCGAAATGTCTCATCTTCATTAATTAAAAATAAATTGACTGTCTGCACAGTATTGCTAGGTAGTGCTCGGCACAGTGTTGAATGCGCAGCCAGACGCAAGTGGGCACTAGTGCACTAGTCAGATCAGTTCATGCCTCTAGAAAGAGGCCGGTATCACTGCTCTTGAATGGATGTCGTGCGAATATAAGAATTATCCTTCTATAGTAAAATTTTCTCATGTTTTAATCATAGAGTATGGATATGTAGGTAGACTGTTGACTCAAAAAAGTGTGTGTATACAGTGAAAATATTTACATCAAAAGATTCAGTTTTTTGCAGAGATTACGTTCCCGTGGTCCAAAAAAATATTTGAGCACTTTTGAAAAAAGTCAAAATTTGCCAAAACATATATATATACTACTAAGGTGACTCTCCTATATAAGTAGTATGAGACTAGTTGGATATCAAAAGGAATGAATATTTGCTGAAAAGCATCCTAGCGAAGCGGAAATCAAGCTGATTACAAGGGAATTTCATGAATTGTATTATAATGGAAATCTTCATCAAAAAGTCGCGATATCATTCGTTCTTTCTTGGTTGAAATTTCAAGTTTCTAATACAATTTTCACCGGCATGATTTTGTGATGCACTAAATTCATCATTCATTTCTTGAATCTGAATAGTGATGTGGACCCATTTACATCTTTCAAAGCTTAATGAAATCATTGTGTTTGATTATGTGATTTTGCTCTGCCAGTGGCAGGTTACCTGTGATATGATCACGCTTAAGAAAATACTCTTGAGGTTCAGCATTGAAGGTAATAGGAACCCATAGAATTGCTAATTTAACAAACATTGAATCTCCAAGGCTGTCATGAGAATCTGTGAAATACCATCATTCCTTCTGCATTACAATCATGATCACTCAATTCCGTTCTAATTTCTGAAAAACTGCAAAAGTTTGCATGTCTCACATTTGGTGACAATACCACCTGTATCTCCCTTGAGTTCATTTAATAAAATCGAAAGTGAATAGACATTGGGGATTTAATAAATGCGGAGTTACCACTCTACCCAATACACCTACTCTATGGTTTTAATGACCTTGGTTAATTCTTGTTTGAGAATCTCCACTTCACTGTGGCATGTTTTCGATAACACCTTTCCTCTCTAAACTAATCTAAACTATCTAAATTGCAGTCAAATTCAACTGAAAACTACGTCTGTGAACATGTATAGTGCTTTCAGGTCTCACTGATTCCCTTTCGTATACGTTTGGGAATTCTTATAATTAATTCATCTGGCAGAGTTAGAGACTTGCCTCGAAAATATATCTCGACATACATTTGCTTTTCCCTACTCCCAGTTTCGAAATTTCTACAATAACTGTTTTCAAAGTGAGAGATAAATTCGATAGGCCGTCATTTTCTTTCTATCCACTCTTATTTTATCAACAAAGTCTCCACTGTGTGCGAGATTCACGTATGTTGAATTTCGAAAATTTATAAATATGCTTACTCATAGATAAATATGAATGAAAACAAAATCCTTTCATACAACTGTTTTTTGATCTCTTCCCCGCACAACTTTTGTTAAGCTGCAATCGCATCGTTACTGAACTGATAAAACCCTGATCTTCGGGGTTAATCGGGTATAATAATGCATCATACTTTGGCGTATGAAACTTCTAAGATTTCCTATCATGCTATATTGGTTGCTTTCCAGCAAACTTAATGGCATTAGTCTTGGAAATAGTCGTAATATGAAAGATTAGCTGTACGCGAACTTCTTATCGTGTCCGCGGAATGTACATGACTTTTTTCGTCAGATGAGGTGGACACCCTATTTCAAGGACGGTCCTAATCCTTTATGTGATTAACTCATGCGTAGCACATTCTTTATGATCAGAAATGTTTGTGTGCGCTCCTTTTTAAGAAACGGCAGAGAAGTCGGCATTATGACCCTTGAGTAATTGAATTTTGAATGGTCATACGCTTATTAATCAAATAATTCTTCCAAACAACATTCGGACTAAAAGTACTACAACGCTCCAGAAAGGTCTGACCGTGTCAGCATCGTCTAAGCCCCCAAGTATGGGGATTAGTGACGTTAAAGCTCCATTTTGCGTGCATCTAAGATTGTCTTGAAACACATGTGCGCACTTCTGTTCTTTCCCTCCCCCACATTTTTCAAGTTTTCCAAAATCATCAAATTTCGCCAACATTGGGTTTAGAATAGACTTGATCTGTCACTGAGTGACACTACAACTTGAACCCTGAGATGAAGGATTGGTCCCTTGGATACTCAGTTAGAATACAAGGTACAGCTGTGATCATGAACTTCGTGTGATTGTTGTCTACAGACAAATGACGAGCAGTTGTCTAATTCTGAGGCTGTAAATGTTCTACAAGTCAGATGAGAGGAGTTTTATACACTCAACGCTATGCCACGTCAGTGAGACTGCCTGTAGGAGCAAGAGAAGATCGTTGACGAAGCAACACTTCCGGGTGTCAGCAACAGAAATATGGGTGGGGGGAAGAATAGAAGTACCCACATGTAAGCTTGTGGAAGACATTCCAGAGACAATGGAAATGGACACAAATTATTATCCGAGGAAATTACATGACTAATTTCTGTAAGGAAAAATGCTTATCATACTATGATTGGATTGATGAAAATATTTAGTGATTGCGGATAAGCCATCGCATCAAAATTATACACTGTGCAGACGTAGCGCAGCAAACTCACACCCCCCACGCTGATACAAAGTCGAAGCAAGTTGGAAACATTACCCAATCATTTTTACAAACCCGTTTTTGATAAGATCGTCAGTAAAACTTCTACACTGAATCTGGAGTTTGATAAAACAGTCCAAATTGTTGATAAATGGAAATTGATAAAACAACACGCTCCGTAAACAGAGCACATGATCTGATCCAAATGATAAAACAACACGCTCCGTAAACAGCCCATGATCTGACCCTAAACATTCAGAGGTCCCGATCCGTCCATCATTCAACAGGGATGTGGAAATCCTGATTTTTTAGGTTGATTTCGGTCATTTTCTAGACAAGGCAGATTCTGCAAAAATAATTATAGGGGGTGGCGAGTTTGGTAGATCTTCATATACTGCCTAATCGTCTTTGACAGTAACAATGCCGTTTTTTAATTTCTCAAACGTATTTTTTATGTCCGAATCAAATGGTTATACTGTTAATGTAGTATACCCCCTTCAAAAATTGGTTTCCTTATTTTTTCGCTTGGTCAATGACATCGCTGATTCATGTGCTACAGCTATTGTCAATATAACTGACAGGTATACAAAAAGAGTCAGTTTTCTGCCAGACTGAAGCCCACTCACGTGCTAAAATGTACCATCCTTGTCAATAATATTCATGAGCAGAATATAGATGGGACCATTCCACCTTCGACTGTGAGAGGTCAACATGTCAACATGTTACGTGTTCTCACGTGCTCCACAACATTCAGGTCAAAGATGCAATGTGTCTCACCTACTCCACTTCGGCGAAACAAAATGAAACATACTGTGATTACGAAATGCGTTATTGTGACATCTCATGACCTCCTTAGCTGATCAAAATTGTTTCTTACTTCGCTTGTTATTGTTGTGAAGAAGAATGATTACACAATGCATTCCATGAACTTTATTTGACATGCCATGCGAATTGCGTAAATGGTTAACGTCAGGCGTGTCCTTCGCTGTTTTGAATAAGTAAGTGACCGCCGACGCTTTTGACCTAAGAATTGTAGGGAGGTAAATATGCGACTAATAACAATAGGTGACTGATTTTCGTCCACCTCATTCAGCATGAAAAGAAACCGATGGAAAGCTAGGCTTTTCAAATTCCATTTATCCAACCGTTGAAGGATGGAATAGCCGCGCCTTCAAAAGTCAGCATTGCTCAATCACTTGCGAAATTCTGAATCGTGCGATTGTCGTGTGATCATGTGATAAGGATGACATATAAGGTCAGTTGATTGGTTGATTGGATCACACGCAGCGTTGCCTCCGATGCGTGGTTCCGCGCAACTGCGCGTGCGCGGAACCTGCGCGGATGAAGGCATCAGAAAAATATTCTTTTGTTCGGGCCACAGAATTAGATTCATCTGCGCGCGCTTCGGTTTCCTAGAAAGGAAGAGTTGTATGTAGCCTTAATGTCGAAATGCTATTGGAAATGACAAACAATAAGCTGTCAGCAGAGGAACCAGAGTCAGGTAGAGATGCGTGCGTGCTGTGAGATCACTTCGCACACACAACACACATCGCTAGGAAACATTTGGTTCAATGTATGCACTATGCAATGAGGAATGCCGAGGAGACGATGCAAAAACATCAGGTGAACTAATTTCGTACGCCTGCTACTTTTTTTAATAGTGATCAGAAGGCCCAACATTGTGGAGAATACTTGTGGGCAATGATCTGAATTCTTCGAATCTGAAGGAATTTTGGCAATCGAAACACATTGTTGAACTCACATTAATCCGCAAGCGACGCACGACTTTTTTTCCTATCTCTGTAAGGTATCGATAAATATGTAGGTGCGCCTATAGCTGAAAGTGACTTTGATTTGATTTCCGATTTTTCTAACTGGTGTTTGTGGGTTGTATCGATTGGGATGTTTTGTTAACGTTGAAAAAACGTGTTTTTATTTACTTGTGATAATAATAAGAAGAACTTAGTTTAAACTCAAAACTGAATTAGCGCGGAGCCTGTTATCGATGTGTTTGAGCTAAAATGGTCATTAGTATCAATGAACTGAAAAGAAACGAATAGGTCGATATCTTTCTTATTTGGCTCACATGCGTGGAAGTCAGGTTATGTGACAGTTATGACCACAGAATTGGTTCTGACGTTTTATATCAGTTCCTATGCTTTAATCATCGTATGAAGTATCACAATTATAGACGTTTTATTATTCATAACTTATCATAGTATTGAGATCTTATTTGACACATGAATATTCTAAAGCGTGTGAAATTTATCTTACATATACGAGTAATTTTTAACCTCGTCTAACCTTTTTATAATAAGATGATATTATCCGTAAAAATTGCTGTTACTGGAACAATCTGCTTTTTATCTCTATAACATGTACTTTTAGTAGTTTTGATATTTGATGTACAGTTTGATCAGTTTATTAAAAATCAAATATTTTTATGTAGGATATATTTAAGCACGGTGAACAATACTGGATATTCAAAAACCTAGACCATGATAAAAACAAGTTTCCAGCAACTGAAACTTTCTTTCGTAAATATTTTCCATGAAACAAACTTAATTAACTGCCTAATAGATAGTTTCTAAGAGCAACGAAAATGTTGTCCTCACGGAACAAAAGTATTAAGTCCTCACGGATACAATTTCCTAGTATACGATGGGCTTGATTTTAGACCTTCATTTATGCTACCGTGACATCGTCCTTCGCGGATGAGGTCTCGACACCTGGTGACAACGCTGATCACACGTGAATTCAACTAACTGAAAATGTTTTAATTATAATTTTTGATATTGATCAAATGATTAATTTTTCTAAGAATCGATCAATAAAACATGATCCTGGTTTTGGACTGTTCCGACGAGTATAAAAACCTTTTTGTAAATAGAATAATCAGATATTGAGTTGCATCCTCAGTTGAAAAATGGGAGCAGACCTAAATAGCTGCCATTTCATCCAACATCAGTAATCATCATCAGCAGGTGACTTGTCTGCTGTGTGCTTAAAGTGATATTTAATGAATGTTCGTCAAAACTTCACTAACTTGCTAATTGTGAAATTCAAATTTACTCGGGTATGGCTGCAACTTTAAATATGGATTTGTATCGATGTTGAGAGATGTGAACTAGGCCTGCTGATGATTCCTGATATTGGATGAAATGCAAGCTATTTTTGTATGTATTTCATGTAAAATAACATTAATAGATTGCACCGTTAAAATGACGGATAAGTCATGTATATTTTTCTACTAGCTAAGTAGGGGACAGACAACATGCGCCTCTTATCATATTTTTGGTTGAATTTGGAAAATGAAACCACTTGGCCTAGGATTCCATGACTTACAGATTAGAGTGTTTTCCTTAACATTATACCAAGACATGAGATATATTTGGCGGTTGCGTGAGATGGATGTGATATTTCATACTAACAAGCATGCTTCAAAATAACAATCATTTTCAACATCATTTAAAGTTGTTGTCTGAGTAGCCTCGGAACATTTTGAGAGTCGAAATTAAAGAGTTATTAAGTTTTCTAGGATGGGTTGTGTAATGAAAATCAACTGAATATGTGAATTCATGCGCAGCAGAAGACGTGACGTACTGTGTAGATGTTATTGACAATATTTCATAACCTGTTATCAAAGCAGGTTTGTTTGTTATTTGATAAGTTGATCAAACGGACGTCAGTGTCTCTAATTGGAATAAAGCATTGCGATGAACATTCATCTTCAATACTGCCTGAAATGTCATCAAAGTTATGTAAGTCTCATCAGTGCTTTTAATCAACGGTTATATAATGGCCTGAGTACGACTTCTCTTTACCGCCTCAACTGTTATAGAGCTGTATTACTGATGATAATTTATTAAGTGCATTTATTCCGTTAAGTTGGCTGTAGTTCGAACATCTGCCATGATGCTCGTCTGAGATCTACAAAGCATGAATCTCCGATAATGGAAAGTGATTTGATATGTCTGTGGAGTAAGCTGCGATATCTTCTAGCTCTCTAAATCTGCCAAAAATTACCAAACTGTGGATTTCTGGACAAACCAACTCCATGCCTGTAGGAAGCGACAACAGAGTGACAACACTGAAACTACTAGTGTTATGTGACTCCAAGCCACACAAAGGTGGCGCCATCTTAATGCTTGTTGTGGACCTTGTTGTCTGTCATTTTATTCCATGCGTCACATTTTCTGTTCTTGCAAATTCAAAATCCCAAACAAAGGATTTTTTATGTGTCTGAAGTATTATCGAAACAAATACGCGATTTCAGATTTCGTCTTTGCGTACATTCGAGAATATCTGCGTGAATGTGGAATGACCTCTGGCCTTCATAGATCTCACATTAGATGTGGTCAGCAGTGTGGATTTATCTCTTCCGTTTTTCCCAGTCACATGCATCTTCATGAGCGCCCAATATCTATGTCTACCTTCGGGTTTGAGCGTCCAGGATGAAGCGGTCGAAACGCGATCGTCCTGACCAAGTTCCTGTTGATGACCTCATTAAAAATAGTCAAATAATTTGTATGCATATTTTGTAGAATTTTATTTCACGTTTTAGCTTAAGCAACTAACATTAATTCTCTTACACACCTGGTAGATTTTAGATAGCGTAATCCCTCTGTGTTAGTTAGATCTGGTATTTTGATTGGAAACAGACCTGTCCTCTTATCATCTGAATGGGCAGACTGTTACATAGAATCTTTTGAATATATAAATGATAAACATAATTTTGAGCAGAACGACTTACTGGCCAATTCATTACACATGAGGAGAGGAGAAGCGTTGTTTGTCCTTCTAGTAAGCATTTTTAAAAATTTTTTGACATTTTAGGATATATAGAAATGTTCTTTTAAATCGTATTTTGTACCTACTGAAAATTATCTAGTCATTAGCTTGTTTTGTTTTGTTTTTAATTTTGTTACATTGACGCACTTTACGTTGAATTAGCAATCTTCCCTGTTTCAGAGCCTGCATTTCCTTCCCCTCTCAGACATCTTCAGTTGCATTCACATGCGCCCGTCCTTCAACGCCTTCTACATATCCAGTCTTCTCTGCATCATGTATCGTCTTGGTACACTGTAACAAGAGCATATCTCTCTGACGTTATTCTGGTTGTTTTATTGCTCGGATAATGTGGACAATGCACGGAGGTAAAGTAACTGTTGAAATCTCAACACCAGGAAATGAATAAGTGTACTGCGCACTTTACCTACGTGACATTCCATGATGCTATAAATTGAGTTCATGCAGGTTCCATTAGCTATCTTTAAAGCGCAATTGTTTATCAATATGCATTAGAACTTAGATAATTTAATTGAGTGACTTGCTATTTTTTTCGTGAAAATTCCCGAAATTATTCCAACATGTTGAAGATATGACAAATATTAAGAATGAGAATTTATTGAAGTACCATTAACCCTTCGAATGCTTATCAATAAAAACCCCTTGTTTGAATATGTTGCATATTCCACGGGCTATCGAAATTCAATGGCAATTAATTTTGGGCGAGCAATCGATTAATTGCAACTATAACCCTCACTTGCTTAGATCTCTATATCCTCTGAACGCTTTATTGAGAGCAAAAGCATATAACGCCCTGAAATTTATATTTGCCATAAATAGAACCGTTTGATAAAGCACACAGATATTCAGTCGGGTTAAAATACGAATAATTACCCATTTGAATCGGGCTTTAATGACGAAGTTTTCGATCACTGAAGTGCCGCCAGATAATCGTCATTAAAGCTCTCTTCAGATGGATATTATTCCTACAATATGTTATGCCAATCAATTGATTGCAATTAGAATTTGAAGACGGCAATCAATCAATCAATTGCAGTTAATTGGCGTCATCAGTCAATTGATTGCAATAACTATCATCACTGTTTGAATAGACGAATTCTTGATTTTGAATTTTTCACTCAGTTGTTGCAATGGGCTACATGGGCCTGCAGCGTTTACAAATGCTGAAACTTAGTAAGTGGGCAAAAAGAAATCCCAAACACCTTGCAGAGATAGCAAAAAAGTCGTGCGTCGCTCGGGGATTGTTGTGAATTCCATCAAAGTGCTTCGCTATCAACGATTCCTTCAGATTTGAAGAATTCAACTCATTGCGCACAAGTTTTCTCGTCAATGTTGATCCTTCCGATCATTGCTAAAGAAGATAGCAGGCGTTCACCTGATGAATTCACCACTCTTGAATTTAAATAGGCAGCGATATGTGACCGAAATGATATCGCAACACGCACGCCACTGCCGGTTAATCATTTCTCGCCTGGCAAGAAATGATAACTCCATGATCCGATGGGTGTGTTCCATTACGAAATTGAGAACGCGAACTGAGAGGCATGCTCCACCTGCATTATCTGGAATCAACCAAAATCGCTTGCCGGAGTGCAAGTGGCCAAAGAGAATCTTGGATCATGAATTGGCTGGACCGAGCATCAGAGGTGACAGTGGAAGAGATGGTGGCACAATGTCAAGAAGCATCTTGAGCTCCTGCATCTGCACTCTCAACTGACGCAAGACCGACAACAGCCGACACAACCGCAGTGTCCAACAAAGTGGGGACGAAGAGGCAATAAATGAGGAGTAAGAGTATTTAATCGCAATTATTGACACCAATCAATCAATTGCAATTGCAATTACTCGAAGACACCAATCAATCAATCAATTGCAATTGCAATTACTCGAAGACACCAATCAATCAATTGCAATTGCAATTACTCGAAGACACCAATCAATCAATCAATTGCAATTGCAATTACTCGAAGACACCAATCAATCAATCAATTGCAATTGCAATTACTCGAAGACACCAATCAATCAATCAATTGTAATTGCAATTACTCGAAGACACCAATCAATCAATCAATTGCAATTGCAATTACTCGAAGACACCAATCAATCAATCAATTGTAATTGCAATTACTCGAAGACACCAATCAATCAATTGCAATTGCAATTACTCGAAGACACCAATCAATTAATTGTAGTTTTTTGATTGCAACGATAAATTAATTGCAAATGCAATTTGTTTTTTGATGACCCCTGGTATCAATCAGTCGCTGACGGACGTGAACTTTCAGTTAATCATTTTGATTCTACAAAATTCCAGTGATCTCAGTAGTATTCTAGATTAATTGAATTGCACCGTTATGTTGATGACTGATGGAAACCGTTAAATTTCAGAACGACACGGGTTCGGATGGAGGATTTCGATCTGATCAAAGTTTTGGGGAAAGGAACCTTCGGCAAAGTCATTCTCTGTCGTATGAAAGACACTGGCCAAATGTACGCAATGAAATTGCTGAAGAAAACAGTATTGATCGAGGTGAGTTTCTGTGACAATCAGATTCAGACTTAGCCGGCTATTAGGTGTTTCTTTCCTTCTTTCTTCATTCTATATGGCGAAAAATTATTCGTTTTTGGATTCATGCCATTCAATTCCAATAGTTGTGAAAATCTGCTCAGAGTCAATTTTCAGCATATTTTGACTGACTTTGTGGTTGCGCATTTAGGTCAATAACCTCCTCAATCACAATTGAGATAACAAAATGAAGCAACAGTGACAGATTTGGATGATAATCTTGGTGGGGATATCCCACATCCGCACTCCGCAGCGCAAGTTGATAGGTATCATCCCATAGGAATCATTATAATCTATTAGATTCCGACGCCGACAATAATTTCGTCGGTGGCAACGAAGTATGCAAAGTCCATTGGCAGCGGTCAGCGCAGACCTGTTACTTGTTGATCTGAAGATTTACCCATGAGGCATGTAAAGAGAGCAACCGACGGTGAGGTATATCAGTTATCGGTTGACGTTCACCATCCACCAGGAAGACCGAAGAAAGCGTGGTAACCTGTGTCGAAGAAGAAGCATGACCCATGAAAGTTGAAGATCAGCGAATAACGATGACAGCAGAACGCAGAATGGTCAGTTGCATGATGGGTGTATCTTTCAACGACAAGTCCGCTTCTTCCATACTTCTCCAGCTTCTTGGAATAGAAGACATCAAGGCCGTAGATGGTTCAGGCATATTCTCCGGAAGTCAGAGGATAACTGTGTCAAGAAGGGGTATGTCATGGACCTACCGTGGCCAACGCCGATAAACCGCCCTAAGAAGACGTTGCACGAAACAGTACTTGCTGATTTCAAGGAGCTCGGCCTCAAGAGAGTGATACTGCCAACCGTGAATTGTGGAGAAAATCCATTGGGAAAACCGTCCTATCCTACGAAGATTGGATAATGGACGTAACACGAAAAAGTGAAGTAAAAGGAAGACCTAGAATACCTGAAGGTCAAGGAGGACACTGCTCTGGATTGAGGACCATGGAGAGTCATCGCATCAACGTCCAACCCTGGTGGAATCGGGAAGAAGTGACGAAAAACGTAAATGTAAAAATATACCCTGTACTCAAATACAAGTTATGTTCACCTAAATGTTGTGTTCATCGTTGAAGATGCGCACAATTTGAATGTGTTATGCGTGTGAAGTTATGACTTGATTATTTAGTTTATCTGACCGCTTGATAGAAAATGTAGAAATCAGAGATCCAGTTAATTTATAATAATAACAATAAGCGTGTATTTTCATCAATTTAAAGCAAGAAATAACAAAACACAACGTACACAGCAGATGAGATGTTGTACATGATTACTTATGTAACAGGATATGGATAGCACTAATGTACGAAGAAAACATCGGATTTGAATTCAACGTCTGCAAGAGCACAACGAATTAAAGATTGGAAGAAACCAACGAGAAGCACATCAGCTGCAAACGACCACTAGGTAATCGACTCGGAATTGTTGTTTGAAGCAGGTGCCCGTCGAAGTAGACGTAAACTTTGATCTTATTGCACAGTATAAAAGTCAGTTAAAAAATAAAATAGAAAAAAATTGACCGTTAAAAATAATTAATAGAATGACAACGTCTGACGCATTTTTCAATCAACTATTTATCTCTACTTAACATGCCTCCCACATGTAGTTGGCAATCATAATTCAATGATGGTAAGATGAGAGAGTCAGAAATCACGATGATATCTTCCTTTGTGACATTAAAGAAAGGGGAGCCTGACTTTTGCTTTCGTCATTACGCTAATCTGGGGTGGGGCCAGTTCCTGTTGTGTGTAATCTTAGTATCATAATGATATCCTCTCTGTTTTACAATCACTCATTAGTTCTTCCTCAATTACAAATTAGGGAAAATCGATCTGAAGGATGATTAAACACACAAGACCACAATATAATGTTGCAAAAGAACTGTACATTCAGCTTCAATCAAGAATATCAAGCCCAACTGTTATCAGAGCAAGCAGCATCTCAAAGACGTTTATGATTCTTCGTCTGTAGCTGTATTATTGTCTGCATGTCAATTTTTTATCTAAGTATCGCGAATTCTGAGAAGCGCGAATCCTGTCCGAGTTACCTGCTGATGACCTCAGCTACCCACGGGGAACGGATAATCAGTCCTTTTAAGGACTTAAATTCTTTCAAAAAACATTCCAAAAACTATTATAAATCTTAAAAGTCACAAAAAATGTTTTCTTTCATTTATACTCCTTTTTAACGTTTCGTTTTAATATTTATTTCATTTAAGAGTTCATCATTTCATTTCTTGAATTTAATTTTCATATGATTTTATTTTATTTTTATCATATTTTATTCATTTGTAAGCTTTAATAAATTTAATTTTTATCTAGGGGTTTAACGTCTAACTTAAAACTAAGTTATTTAAGACAACTACAGATGCTTCACATGTTTAGTTTAATCTCCCTTTTGTTCTGATTAATTATAGATAAACGTTACGTGACGCTGATAGGGTCCAGATGGGAAATGCTTGAGTGTCATCACGATGTTTAGATTAAGGTTTAGGATAGCGCCTCGAATTATCCCTCTTGTCACAATTACATAATAACGTTTATTAACGATTCTGCTTGAATTATCAAGTCATTAGGACTTCAGACCCTTGTCAGGTAAGCAGACAATTCCAGTCTTGTGAATTATTAATAACTTTTTTAATATTAAGATACTCGTAATTTGGGTTGGTATTAAGAGGTTTTCTTTGCAGTAATAATTTATTTATTTATTGCTAATTAGCTATTTTTTTCAACTACTTAAATACTATTTTGTGATATTATAGATACGTGAATGACTATGGTCCTTTTTGTGGAAAGAAGTATATAATAGTTCTGCTTGAATCATAAGTATCAGGAGTAAATTTTAGAGAATAGCAATTGATTTTGTAAATAATGTGGATTGACATCATCAAAGATAGACTCATTCATTTCTTATTTCTTTCCAAAAACGTTTCTCGCTTAAAACCACAGACAGTCTAAATTCAAGTTAACATACCTACATGTTTAGAATGCCCCATCTATCTGCTCTTACATAGATGGCATCCCATTCTTGCTTTGACTGGCAACAGGAGTATTACCAGAATGATGCACCGGTGTTGGATAAGCATTGACGCTTTGTTTTATGACAGTAATACGGTTCCATAAGGCAGACGTCAAGATGGATCTTCATCAGGCAGTTATATAAGTCATTACTAATGGAGTCGCTATCCTTTTATCTCCACAGGTAGCGCAACTACTCACAGATGCTACTTTTACTTGGCTCATGACCTGAGTTTAGCCAAAATTTGCTGAGCTGAATGCACGTGTCAATTTAAGGTGACAGCATTCGAAGATAAAGACTTTTATTCGATAGAAATTGAACGATGCAAAAGAGAATATTGAAGCACGGGATTATAGCTCATGTTAATTTATGTGGTCAGTCAATTCCTAGATTCAAATAAACTTCAATGTTTCAGTAGGCAAGCTACCATCATCAGTGACAACGGTCAATAAACAAGGATGCAATATATACAGTGCGAATGAGACAAGAAAAATCAATATAGGAAAAGCGGCTGTGATTGGCTGCGGTTATTCATTAGGTACTGTGAATGAAGGAATGACTTTATGTACAATGATTCAGCAATTTTCGTGTATGGAGTGCGAATGAGAATTTTAAAATTATCTTTATTTGGGATGTGAACATGAAGAGATATTTCGGATGTCGGATTTCGGATAAAGTCTTTGAGCGTTGTGATAATCCTAAGACTAAAATAGAATCTAGCGAAAAAACCGAAATATTTTGGAAGCTCCCCTATGTTTCAACTCTTCTTTCTCGAATAAAACATAATATTCGCCACATCAATAGTGCTTTAGAAAATAGTATTTTAAGAATTGCTTTGAACACATACAAAACACAAAACATGTTAAGCAATAAAGATAAAATTCCTTTCAATGAGTTATCTTCCGTAGTGTATAAGTATACGTGTGAGCATTGCAGTCAATGCTACGTCGGTGAAACCCGTCGCCATATTTTCACTAGGATAAACGAACACGTGAAAGGTCGACCAGCATTCGAAATATCTCTTCATGTTCACATCACAAATAAAGATAATTTTAAAATTCTCATTCGCACTCCATACACGAAAATTGCTGAATCATTGTACATAAAGTCATTCCTTCATTCACAGTACCTAATGAATAACCGCAGCCAATCACAGCCGCTTTTCCTATATTGATTTTTCTTGTCTCATTCGCACTGTACATATTGCATCCTTGTTTATTGACCGTTGTCACTGATGATGGTAGCTTGCCTACTGAAACATGTTTGCTGATTAATAAACCTATCAAAAGCTTACGGCTTCTCACTGTCAAAACTTCAATGAATTTTAATCAAATAATTTTTCCATTATCAGGGGAGGATAATGTGTTCAATTCATAAGTTGCCCGTCAAAATTTCACTAACTTGCTAATTGCAAATTTAAAATTTACCCGGTTCTGGCTGCAACTTAAAATAGGGAGTTGTGTCGATGTTGAGAGATGTGAACTAGTCCTCTGATGAAATGCAGCTATTCAGGACTGTTTCCATTTTTCAACTGAGGATGCAACTCAATATTTAACTACAAGAAGGGAAGTGAGTACGGTAGTAAGTCAGACACACGAAATCAATGATTTAACACATCTCTCAATGTGATTGGGACACAGGAACTGCTTTTCCATGTCACTTTAGCTGATAACTATTTTATGCACAAATCTCAATACTGATTTCCTTCTATTTTAACTTGTCTCAAAGCGATGAAGCTTGCATGTTACAACAGCAGGGTTTCCGCGCTCCTGGAAACTCCTGGAAAAAAGATCCTTGAAAACAGCGGAGACCTTGCAATAGTTTTTATACTTTGTTACATAAATTGTTGACCTTTTCGTGATGACATAAATGAGATAATATCCACTCAACACGATAGGTCGAGTTGCATAAAATGTGACCTATTGATATGTTTGCATGATAAGAATTTAATGTAAAACAAATATTGATATGGAATTTGAAAAAAACTAATAATAATTCTGCTTTATCTTTCCAATTTGCAGGTAGGCCATAATTATAGTCAGTCACATGATCATTTTGTGTACATGTACAGGGTCATGAATTATTTAGATGGCAAAAAAAGAATAGTATCTGCGTTTTCTGGAATGATTAACTGGGTTCTGGTTAAATCAGAGACAATGATTCATCACGAGAGACATCAGTTAATGTACTCATCCAACCGCCAACAGCCCTAGATGTGAATGTATTCAGCAGCATGCACAATGAAGCAACAAAAAAAATGACATGCATTATTGAGTGATTGCGTGGCAGGGCTGGGTATCAGTTGACCGATAACCCGGTTAATCTTTTCGGTTAACTGGTTAAAATCGGTTACGATGTTAAAGTCCTTGAATTGTCGTAGGCAATCCGTATTCCAAAACAGTGAAATCTTGGATTATCTGCTACACATAGACAGCATGCTAACCAATGGAATACGACCTTCACTCGCCACACGCATAATTCCCTTCACACCGATGCTTGTCATGGTTGGTCTCCGTGGCACAGTGGTTAAGTGCTTGCCCTAGCGATCTTCAGGTCCAGAGGTCGAACCCCGGAAGTGTCATTGGAAGTCGTCAGGAAGGGAATCCGCACGAAAGGATCACAACGCTCCAGAGAAGTCAGACTATGTCAGCATCGTCCTACCCCCCAGTAAGCGGGGAGTAGTGACGGTAAACCATCATCAATGTGGTTGAATTTAGCACAACATATTTTCATCAATTTATATAAATATCTTAGCCCTATCTTTCTCAGATATCAACAGGTACAAACTGCCATCCGTAAAAAACTTTTATTTTATTGTTCAAAAGAGACATTGTGCCAATGCAGACTTTGTACTTTATTGTTCATGCATCAATCAGACCATGACGGATGATTTTTTATTTTCGCATGAATGAATTTCAGTTGAAATGCTATCCTGAAATGGTTGCGGTAAAGTCCTGCACTAAATTGAAGGGAATGTTCTGGATTAGCTGTTAAAAGATGTATGTGAATGCTCTATAGTGACGGCGGTTTTCAAAATTTCTGAAGTTTTCAAAGCGAATCACAGCACAGCGCACATCAGCAATGGCAGATTTTTGTCCTGAACATAAATTAGCACCATTTGCATCATGACTGAACTGCTGGTATTCATATCCTTTGACATCATACGCCTCAATTATGTGTAGGTTTTGAATAAATCTTGCATTTTCTGTATTACTTTGATCTGTTACTTTAAGGGCACTCATAATATAGATTAGAGGAACTATTGATAATGCAACTTAAGAAATCGAATTTATCTCAGCATATAAAAGCATACCACTTACACTGCTTTTATGCCACTTTTTTAACCGGCCTTCTGTTCAAACTGTTTTTACCCTTTCACTGCTCCTCCGGACTCGCCAGATTTGCTGGAACATTGCAATATGTCGTCTCGCAATAAATATTCAGAGTAGTGGCTCAAAATAATAATGAAAATAACTTGATTGCCTCAAGGGGCCCTTTGACTACGAAATTGAAGATAAAGGTTCCCTTCGGTGATAAGATTGCATGAGAAAGGCCCCATCGACAACGAGGCCGATGTCAAGGGCGCTATCGTCAACGAGACCGATGACAAGGGCCTCATCGGCAACAAGACCGGTGAGAAGGGCCCTATCTGCAACGAGACTGATGAGAAGGGCCCTATCGGCAACGAGACCGATGTCAAGGGCCCTATCGGCAACGAGACCGATGTCAAGGGCCCTATCGGCAACAGGACTGATGAGAAGGGCCCTATCGGCAACGAGACTGATGAGAAGGGTCCAATCGGCCACAAGACCGATGAGAAGGGCCCTATCGGCAACAAGAGCGATGAGAAGGGCCCCATCGTCAACAGGACCGATGAGAAGGGCCCTATCCGCAACGAGACTGATGAGAAGGGTCCAATCAGCCACAAGACCGATGAGAAGGGCCCTATCGGCAACAAGAGCAATGAGAAGGGCCCCATCGTCAACAGGACCGATGAGAAGGGCCCTATCCGCAACAAGACCGATGAGAAGGGCCCTATCGGCAACGAGACTGATGAGGAGGGCCCTATCGGCCACAAGACCGATGAGAAGGGCCCCATCGTCAACAGCACCGATGAGAAGGGCCCTATCCGCAACAAGACCGATGAGAAGGGCCCTATCGGCAACGAGACTGATGAGAAGGGCCCTATCGGCAACGAGACCGATGAGAAGGGCCCCATCGGCAACAGGACCGATGAGAAGGGCCCCATCGGCAACAGGACCGATGAGAAGGGCCCTATCCGCAACAAGACCGATGAGAAGGGCCCCATCGGCAACAAGACCGATGAGAAGGGCCCCATCGGCAACAGGATTGATGAGGGGGCCCTTGGTAGACAATTTTACCTGATGGGAGGTGCCCTTCTTTGTCGAAAACCCTGTGAGAAGAGCCCCTTGCCCTTGGTGTACAACAGCAAGTGTGACCTGGCCCATTGTATGCTATGGTCTTCTCGCCTCGTAATTGTCAATCGTTCACATTTCAGAAAAATGAAATTGCATTCTCCCTTGCGTTATGTGCCAGATTTTCTACTTTTATTAACTTTTTTATCAACTGAGCATTTTGATGCAATGAAATAAGATTCACATCAGCCACATTGTGTTGTGAAATGAATAGACCTACCTACAATGAACATAATTTAACTAAAATATTTTATGGTTCATGATGTCTAAAAGTGATGGAAGGAAGATTCAAGATGGAATGTTCAGTGAAAAACATGATATGTTCTTCAAGGTGGGAAAATGAAGTAATGCTGTTGTTACATTATTATATATATATCATATTATTTGTCAGTTTTTTATCTCAAGGCCTACAAGGCTTGATTGAAATTTTATGCTAATTTGTGACGTTCTTTGTGTTGATTCTTTTTACTGATCTTCGTATAATTTGGTAATAAATTGTTTATAAATATATATTACGCCAATATATTTCAACGACTAAGCATCACAGGGCATAGCAGAAAGATGGAAGATATCAATAATCGTAGACTCACGGAATCTCAAGTCAACGATGTTCCAATCTCCGTCTCGAGTGTCCACAGGTGCTTTGTTATCATCGCATAGTACTGAGCGTCTGTGAATTGATGATTCTGGAAGATGCGTGCATAATGTACATTGCTCTGTTATTGTGTATAGCTTTCGTGAAGTTCTGCCGATATAATATGATACTGAATTGTTATAATGGCACCTTACTGTGTGTACACAATTTATTAGTTTCATAAATTTGCGAAAGTTTGATACGAGATTTCTATCATTGCATAGCTGTTTAATTGTTAACGGAGACATTGTGCCAATGCAGACTGTGTACTTTATTGTACATGCATCTATCTTTTCTTGGCTGTCACCAGAACTTCAGTTCAATTTTTTATGTTAGTGGGCTGACACTAATATGCAAAAGGAAAACACGTTGCGTATTTGGCAGTTTATGTTATGACTGTTAGTAACTACAGGCATGCCATTCATCCGCGGCCCTCAATACTATGAAAATGGTGGGTTCTCTCTGGTCAACATTCCGATAGCACAAAGTGACTGACAACAGTAGTACATAGAGGCAGCCTGAACAACTTAGGATCGGCATATGCTACCAACAGACATCACTTGATGGTCAGCAAGTTTTACTGCAAGGAACCCCTCAACTAACTCGGCTGCCTCTAAGGGCCCTTTTGTCAACGATATGAAAGAGAAGGGTTTCCTTCGGCATCAGATTGCATGAGAAGGTCATCGATGGGAAGGGCCCCTTGCGCAGCAGGATTGATGAGAAGGGGCCCTAGGTAGACACTGTGCTTCGTGGGAGATACCATCTGCGTCAAAAGCCCTATGAGAAGAGGCCCTTGCCCTTGATGAACAGCAGCAAGTTTGACCTGACCGATTGTGTGCTATGGTCTTCTCGCCTCGTAATTGTCAATCGTTAACGTTTCAGAAAAATGAAATTGCATTCTCCCCTGCGGTGTGTGGTAGATTTTCTACTTATATTTACTTTTGAAATCTGATTCAGAACAACCATATTGTGTTGTGAAGTGAATAAACCTATCTACAATGAACATAATTTAGCTGAAATATTTTGCGGTTCATCATGCCTAAAAAAGATGGAAGATTCAATATGCAAATATTAGATTTCAGTGAAAAATATGAGATGACGGTTATCACTCTTTTTTGCTGGAAGATATCAATAATCGTGGACTCGCGGAATCTCAAATTTACGATGTTCCAATCTCTGTCTAAATGTCAACAGGTGCTTTGTTATCATCGCATGGTACTATGCTTCTGTGAATTGATGATTCGTTTATGCGTGCATAGTGTACAATGAATAATCATGGTTTAACGTCAAGTGCGGTGCTGACATTGTCAGACTTTAATCCAGATGCCCTTCCTGACAACTTCCAATGTGTGTTCTCCGTGGCATAGTGGTTAAGTGCTTGGATTAGCGATCTTGGAGTCCAGAGGTCGAGCCCCGAAAGATACATTAGAATGTACAGTGCTCTGCTCTTGCGTATAATTTGCGTGAAGTTCTGTCGATATAATACGATATAGAATTGTTGTAATGGCACCTTTCTGTGCATGCACAATTTATTAATTTGCGGAAGTTTGATACGAGATTTCTATCATTGCATTGCTGAAATATATTGATCGAATATTTATTGAGGTTTCTATTGCAAGAGGCAACTATATGTCAATAGGCGTGATGTGGACTTTTTGATAAAATAGCTTTCAAAATGTTCGTTGGGTATGGGGTTGGCTGCTCAGTATCTAATAGAATAGGACCGACGTTTCCTGCGTGTCGCAAGAGGAGACTAAAAGGGTCATTTTGTCACTGCAGCTCTTTGTTGGCACTTTGATGTCTTATTCTCATTGCCCTTCCTCAGTGGCTATACTAAGTTGATGTTGCGGGGGATCCTGACAGTCGAATCTGAGCTGCTAGCAGTGTTCCCCTGCACTGCACTGTCTCATCCCCGCTACTGAAGATATACCTTCCTTCCCCGAGGGGGAGGAATATTTCCGGTGGATAGGCCTTACATTGCCTCAACCAGATTGATTGAGCGTCAATTTATTATTTATGTGAATATGAGAAACATTGACAGGTGTAGACCTAATTTCCTCACGATTCTTCTTAAACAAAATTGTCCAATCATCAATGACTTTGTTCAGAAAGATGAGCCAAAATGCCATCTTGTTTCTTTCAGGGTCTTGTCGACAACGCACACATTTGAGTCATGTTAATGCAATAAAATTCTTCACAATCCACAAAATCAGGATTGGGAACACTGTCTACTTTTTACTCTCTGAATGTTGATAGAAATCTGATATTAGTGAATTCATTATATTCATTATATATTTGTCACGATAGGTCTACTTGCAGCAAATTTCAGAATGATCCTCTGAGGAATATCTATTCTGATCTTCACATGCGTAGACCTACCATACATTTCCTATTCATAAGGGTATCTACCGACCTTATTTGAAGCATTGTTTGACTAAATGCGGGTGGCACCAAATGCAGGCATTGAACAGTCCTTTTCAAGCATCAGATAGGCTTATCTCCTCCTTATTCCATCAATGGCTCAACTAATTTCAAAATTATTCGCGGGCGTTCTAGGTGCGAGGATGAGAATCGATGTCCTCTTCCTTTCGATCACCACTTTTTCCTGTTTTGGTTACGACGACCCTAAAAACGTCCGGTCGAAAACTTCCCTCTACTGCAATCAAGCTCAAATCCAATACTGGCTGTTAGAACATGCAACAAAGATCTTTGAGCTTCCTCACCTCTGGCGTATGTGGCTATGCCTTTTCCAAAGTCTCCTCAGCGATGGCCGCCGCCCCTCTTCGGAGGTAAGGTGTGCGGTGGGACCGCTGTGGTCGCACTAGGTTAATGCTGTTCACCCTGTGTGAGCAGCTTTGTCTTGGGGATGGTGGCACCTCAGTGGTATCGGAAAACCCATCTCCTCCCGGGCACTCCTCGCCATCAGTAGGCATTTATTTGCTTACTGGGTGTGTCGCTTGACGTCTTGATGCAAAGCCTCCTATCCGCTGGACGGAGGCGGGTAGAACAACAATAACAACAACAACCTAATAGGATAATAAATACAGCAGTGCAAAGCACGGTTACCGCATGCTGTACTTTCCGCAATTACATCAAACTTCTAACATCAGTTGAATGGCTGTGTTGGCTAAGAGACAAAAACAAACGCAAGATTTCAACGTAGTCTTATTTAAAACAATGTTTCAAACTTTTTGTGCAGGAAAAGACGACCATGTTGTCAATCGATGCGAGTGTGAGCTGTTTTAAAGATGACCTTGAAGTCCATTAAGCTTGCCTCATGCGGGAGGTGGGTGATTTCAGTTGGCGTAGGCTTGCCTTTCAAATGTTCTGTCACTCTCGTAGACAGATGTCTCCGTGTCTCACCTATATAACAGTTTGAGCACTGTCGACATTTTAAACACATAGACTAAGATTCGATGATAAAAATAATACAACGGAGAGACTTTGTCTTTGTTGGGAAAGAATACTACGGTCTTTAAATGTTTTAAAAGCAAACTCAATTTAAAATCAGTTTTAATCTAACATAGAATTAATAACCTGAACAGATTTTTTTTTAATTTTTAAAGTCTCGCACTCTTTCTCTTGACGTAACGGTAATGACCAAAAAATCAGCCCGATTTACTTTCATCAGTAGTGGTATTATTCTCAAATCTCACGTTTATTAGTACTCGATCATACTTAAGACGGCCGTAATTATTAAGAGAAAAATGCTGGTGATTTTCCTCACAAGCTTCTCTCAATAATTATTATGCGAACAAGCTATAAGGCGTTTAGCTCTGATAAACACGGAACGAACCGCAAGACTTTTTGTATTTCATTGGAGCGTAATAATCAAAGGAACGTAAGTTCCAGTATTCGTAGGTCGGACTCTCCACGCAGTCGCAAAAGAGTAATTATGAAAACTGACCATCACATCCAAGAATGGTAAATTACGATTATCTTCCTTTTCGATGGTAAATTGGATGTTACTATGAATGGAATTAAGTAACGTAAGGAAATCTTCAGCTTCAGATTCAGCTTTAAAAATCGCAAAAATGTCATCGACATAGCGTCGATAATATATCGGAAAATCAGATTTTTTAATTTGACTTTCAACCATATTCATGGCAAAAGAGGCTAGAGTCGGTGCTAGGGATGATCCCATAGCGATGCCATCAAATTGAACGAAAAGTTCATTGTTAAATTGAAAGAGGACATCCTGAGTAGCTAGACGCAAAAGATTGGATAGCGTTTCCCGTTTAAGGCAGAATTTTGAAAAATCTATCAAATTGCAAATATGATTAATAGTGTCCTCAAGAGGAACATTAGTAAAAAGGCTTCTGACGTCATAGGACACCAAGAAGAGAGAGTCGTTCTCAGCAACAGTTTTTAAACTTTCGACAAAATCAAAAGAATCTTTAATTTCAAGAGACCTAGGGATGTGAGGTTTCAAAATTTCATCAAGAAATTTGCTGAGGTTAGTGCAGTAGGACTGCGGCATACTTTATATAGGACGGAGAGGTGGAGAAACATCAGATTTATGGACTTTCGGAAGCCCGTACAGACGAGCTGGTTGAGAGCCGATGCTACGCAGTTTACTGTATTGCTCCGCGGTGATATCACCGTCATTTTTAAATTTCAAAAGTCTTCGGTTCAAACGGTTTCAATGTTTCAAACTTATTCAAAAGCATGTTTCTGAAAATGGTTTCAAAACCTTGCTTTGTATATTATTTCAATAGATTGTTTTCAACGATGGTGGTTTTTCAATATGTTTTTAAACTGTGGTTTTATAATTAAGATTCCAGTGACTGATGAACAAGTGTAATATAGACTTGTTGATAGACACCTTGATGTTTTATTCAACTCAGAGCGGATATGACAAGCAGAGCAGCGAGAGGCAAATGCAGAAGTTTAGTGTATTCTTCAGAAATTTGGTGCTTGTCAGCTGAAATAAGTGGCAAGATTTATCCAACCCACGAGTTACATGTTATCGACATCACGAGTGCTACATTTCATGCATCAAAACGTCTCATGAGACTGTGGACACGTATAATATGTTGCTCAAGTGAAAATGAACAATTCAAGATGCTGGAATAAAAGCAATTTCACAAAAATAACCTCAAGAACAAAAAACATTTATTTTCTATCAAAACATTCCAAAGACATGGTTTCTAAACCCTAGTTGGATGTGAGGAACTCGTCAGCCACACAGATCTATTTCATTGTCTAGCTTGACACACTTCTATTTCTTAACATGCATCCGAATTATTGCAAGCATCTTTGAAATGCCCCATCGGGTGATTAAATCCGCGTATTTAGTTTCTACAATGACATGCCTGTAACTAGAGAACTATTTTTGTCAAATTGTCAACCGATCTGCAGATTTTGGTTTTGCAATTGCATGCCTGATCATTCGTGATCGACAACCGTCTGCATCTTTGAGGAGCGATCCTATCAACAATTAAAACCATTTTACCTCAAACATAAATCCTGAAAGTCAATTGCCTCTCCCAGTTTAAAAAACTGACCTACAGTTGGATACTTGTAGTTGGGTCTCCACAATTTTCGGCTAATAATTTGACCTTAATAGTTAGTTTTAGATGCTGCTTCGAAAGCTTCCGTAAATTCGCAGATAATACTGCATCTACTTTCTGACTTGCTGTTACTTCTAAAAGTTGTGTTCATTGCATAAAATTGTGATTTTCAATGCATTTTTCGAATTAACAGCAGTCTGGCTTTCTTTTTTGAGTTACCGAAGCTCATCATATGGATTCAGAAGGCATGGCATGATGACGCTGAACGATGCTCTTCAATCCCGTTGATCCCCGGGTGACTAGTACATGTTTTAGCTTTTTTACAGAATTTTCACCCCTAACGCAGCTTTGAGCCATGAACGAAGGTAGGGGTTACTTAAAGAAAAAGTAATAAATTGTGTTTATTAACATTTGAAATAAAGTACAAGAAAAAAGCAGATATTCTAATCTGATTAAGCTGTCCCCATCAAAAACCTGTTCGCACGCCTCTTGAAAGTATCAAGATTGTTTTGGTCAAGGAAAGAGCTCTGGGAAGCTGATTCCAAAGCCGTGCCGTGCGAGCAAAATAGCTCGAGCGACTCACAATACGTGCGCGTTCCAAGCTTACATGATAGCATCTGAGTGCATTAGCTCTGCGTGTGTTTCAGGAGAATATCTTAAGTTTGGGTACGCACTCATTTAATGCAGAGTTGCTTCTACCGAAATAGTACCTGTAGAAGAGACTGAGTGAAGCAACAGTTCGTCTGAAGAAGAGCGGCTGCAACTTGTTAGCATGTTTTCATCCATAAGATCCTTGACACGTTTCTCAACCCATTCAAGGAAGTTTAGATGTGTTTGTGGGTCGCCGGCCCACGGATGACAACAATACACCATCAGAGGACGAATAGTTTTCTTTTATCCATTTATCTGTGCAGCTAAAATTTATAATTGGAGTAAGCTATTGCCAACCAAAAACAAATTTCTAATTAAAAAATCTCTTTCAGAAAGAGGAGCTTGCGCACACGCACACGGAGTGCCGCGTCCTTCATTCTTTAGAGCATCCGTTCATGACCAAGATGCGGTATTCCTTCACTACGCCTGTCTACCTTTGCTTTGTCATGGAGTATGTGAACGGCGGAGAATTGTTCTATCACCTCAACAAGGCCAAGAGATTTCCGGAAGAAACGGCGCGATTTTATGGAGCTGAATTAACTTCTGCTTTGGGTTACATGCACAATGTCGGCATCATCTACCGGTAAGTTCCATATTGAACCTTTAATAGTGTGTTTCTCATTTCTGTCTTCTTCTAGTGATTTGAAGTTGGAAAACATCCTGTTGGACCAACACGGACACATCAAGATTGCCGACTTTGGTCTGTGCAAGGAAGAAGTGTTCAACGGAGAATCGACTAAGACCTTCTGTGGAACTCCTGAGTACCTAGCACCGGAGGTTTTGAGAGAGAACGATTACAATCGGGCTGTTGATTGGTGGGGTCTAGGAGTGGTGATGTTCGAAATGTTGTGTGGACGTTTACCATTCTACTCAAAGGATCACGAGGTCTTATTTGAATTAATTCTGAATGTAAGTGAATTTCTCTCATTTGTTAACTGATTACTCTTTCAGAACCAAATTTGAAAGAATCTTGTATAAATAAGTCAATTAAGGAGGAAAGATGTCAGGTTGGTTAACTAAACAGAGAAGTCTCTATCTAACCGAGCAAGTTGCGAAAAGAGGGGAAATGCCGTTGACTAGACACAGAAATTCTGTATTCGTCCACTGATATTTCGTCTTTCTTCAACAGGGTTGAGATTTGCATTGACGGAAGCGACAAGACTGACTTCTAATCAAACGCATATTGATGTTCGATGCTATTTATAGAGAATGAACGTATAATATAATGACGTTCGCAGGTGTCATAATGCTGTGAAAATGGGAGTAGTTTTCACCAACGATCTCATTCATCAGAAAGAATTCATTAATTTTTGATATAATGGTTTTCAAGAGAACGTCATATTGTTCGCCATGCTATGCACTCAGCTGGCAAGGTACCATGCTCCTTAGAGAAATGTATTCTCACCGCCGATGCTGTAGATCAGAGGTTCCCAACATTTTCATGTTGCGTTCCCTAAAATAGAAAATTATAGGATTCTTCATTATTCCGCGTACCCTCACCTATTCATGTAAAAAAAGCAAGAATTCAATCATACTAAAACTTAATTACGCGTAGAAATAAACGAAATTCGTAATGAAATAACACAAAATTTTGACTAGACGTAACTGATGCGCGCTAAGCGCAACGAAAGTCATACTCCAACATCAAACAAACTCCTTGTTTGCTTTTAATCATTGCCATGGTGGAGAATCCGGATTCATATACGTATGTGGTTGGTGGTCGCTAAGCAACAACAGGTTGCTTCAAGGCCAGATGATGACAATCCAATGCCGAATGCGCACAAAGTTTAGCAGTTCAACTGACTCATGAGCAGGAAAGTAATCAAAGTAAAATTGAATGATTGTAGATCTCCCATGTTCTACGGACCCCTCAAAATTCCTTCGCGTACCCCAGGTTGGGAACCTCTGCTGTAGATGTTATGCTCTTTTAACCTTCCTTTGCGGTTCTTTCAACTTGGCCGATCAATATTTTTCTGCATCTTGGACATTTTATCTCATACTCTGTATGTTATGAATAGCACAGTTTCGGTCTTTTAGCAAGCGGTGACACTCTCCTTTTTTTAAATTGTATAATCCTTGAATGGCCAAAACAGATTCTCCGCAAACATCCGCACAGAGAAGAAGATGCGAACGGGAAAGGTTGATTTTTCCAGAAAATGTGGATACAGATAAGGATTTATTCGTATGGATATTCAGCAATCAACCCAGTTTGACCACTATGTTATATATTTTCAAGGAAGTTATATTAATTTAGCTAGATTTTAAAAAGCAGTGAAAAATGCTCTTGCGAGCGCACGGCTCCTGTCATGTATGTTACTCTCCAGTGCAGATATTCATAACAATAACTGACGTTCACTAAAGGATCAGCGGATCCTTGAGGATCCCTCATTCATGGAAAAGTACAGCCTGCAAAGGCAAAGAGAAGCTGTTACTGGACCTGAAAAGAAGCCAGCTTACCTGATGGTTCCGTATTTGGGAGAACAGTTCTCAAGCGAAGTGAGAATGAGAGTGTGTGCTGCAACAGCTCTGGCGTTCTATGCCATCGAGCCGAAGATCGTCTTCTCCACCACCAAGATCCCAGCTCGCCCCCTCAAGGATCCGCTGCCGCCGACCTGTGCCTCCGACATCGTTTACCAATTCACATGTAACTGTGCTGACAGTTACGTCGGACGCACGGAGAGGTGGTTGGCTAAGCGAGCTGATGAACACCTTCCACAATGGCTGATGAAGGACAAGTGCAGGCGATCTTCAGCAGCACCGACAAGCGCGGTCACGCGTCACACGATGACGTGTACATCGTTCGATCGCGCCAACGAGAAGATCTCCTATTTCAAGCAGCTGGTTCGCGCGCGCCACCCAATGTTGCTACCATTTCTCGAAGCGACAATGATAGCATCATTGCGGCCGGTTTGATGTGTCCAGAAGCAAACTGTATTAACGCTCGCTCTTCCGTGGCAGTGACTTCAACTCCGTCCTTTCTTTCATTTTAACTGTATATAATGACTTGATTTTTCTTTTATTGTACGCGTTCCGAAGTGTTGCCCGAGAAGAATCGGCGAAAGGCCTCGCAACTAATGACATTGTTTTGTCTTATCTTCATTACCAATACGATTACGGCCAACAAATGTTTCAACATTCAAAGTTCTCGTTATTTGCCAAAGTCGCTGTATTTGTTTGATTTGCTTTTCCATCGGTTAGCCGAATTAACCATTGGGCCTTCAATATAATCTATTATTTGGTCAAGTCATACACTTATTAAATTCTTTAAAGTCTTTGAAATTTCTCGCAGATTTGAGCGATTTTGTATAATTGTCGCTAACTTCAACTTTTGGTTTCCAGGAGAACATCGTCACTCCACCTTTCCTAAGTGGCGCCGCCCGGGATCTCCTTGCTCACCTTCTCATCAGAGATCCATCTTTGAGATTGGGAGGTGGCGATGCAGACGCTATCGAAGTGATGGGCCATATCTTCTTCACTACCATCAACTGGGAGCAGCTAGTTCGCCGTGAGATCCCTCCCCCCTGGAAACCAGACGTGAGAGATGCCTATGACACGAAATACATCCCCGATGAATTTGTTAATGAAACAGTTCACCTCACTCCGCCGTCAGAATCGATGTTAGCCAGTCCTGATGATGTAGAGCCATATTTCCGAGCCTTCTCCTTCCACGGCAGTCGTCAAAGTCTGATATACGGCGCAGAATCAATGGCATCTCTGACCCATTCGGACCTTCATATGGGAATGGGCTCTCCTATTCAGGAAACTTTAGACGGAGTTGACGAATGAAAATGGAAATGGAATGTTCTGCTGGAAGATGTTGACATTCCAAATCACCTTGACGATTATCAGATATTGAAAATGAACATGAGAATGCTAAGGTTGCATATATTCATATTGATAATCTCTTTTCATGCATTTCATTATCAGAACAGAAATGCGTTCACTTTGTTGGCAGATGGAACAATTTCAGTGTTCAATGAAGCTGAATCATCTGAGAGAGTAAATTTATATTTCAATAAATACTATTTTATCACATTACTTTTCAAGTGGAGAAAAATGAAATGTTTTTCACATAAGATAGCGAAGATGATTCTGTTTCACTAACGCATGCGATGTTTGTATTTTCTAACACTTTCTTTCAAATCATGGATTCATATTTTCAAATTTGTGAATATAAGTGCCAATGTGATTTGTTGTTTTGTTATAATAGAACTACCATGTAGGAGGGATGCTGTGCCTATAATATAAGAATCTGAAGTTTGGAGCCACCTCAAATTTGACTGCAGTCAGTAGTTGGCTTTTCGATGACTTCAATGTGGATGTTCCGCAACAAGTTCTCCAAGCGGATTCGCAACTCAGAAGGAATGCGAGGACGCGGTGACATGTCTCGAATAGCTCCCCACAGCCAAAAATCATTGACGGATAGGTCTGGAGACTTTGGGGGCCATTGAATACTTCCTCCTCGTCCTATCTACCTTTCCGGTAATTTTTCATTCGAGAGGTCACGAACAATCGTAGCGTAATATCGTCTTGTTGATATAGAAGATGTCTGCATCTTCGTTGTTGAAGAAGTGGCAATGCGTGCGTGGTCAGCACATCTTCATAAAGTTCGCTATTCATTATTGTCGTGGAAATATGAAAAACGATGCCGAACTTGGGAGGTATCATCGG
>CAJQUW010010603.1:0-102362 GCA_907163375.1 Prostheceraeus crozeri
ACCATCCCATTGCTTCCATATGACTTTATCACCTATTTTCACATCACTTTTTGCATTATTACGCTTGCGTTGGAATGTTTCACGCACTCTATCTACGTTGTCAGCATTCACATCCGCTGGTCTGAGTCCAATAGAACGATGAATAGAGTGATTGTAGGCATGTAGCGTATCTTGTAGAACCTTTGTCCAATTTTGTGTTTAGTTGGCAGTGAAATGTCGCCACAAGCGATTTTTTAATGTGCGATTAAAAAGTTCAAATAGTGCAGCCTTATAAGCACTCTTTACACTAAACAGCTCAATATCATATCGCTTAAATAATCTTCCCACATGCTGATTTTCGAACTCTTTTCCTTGATCACTCTGAATTCTCTTTTGAATGCGACCCTCTCGGAAAATTGACTGGAATGCCTTTGCTACTCGTTTACCTGCTTTAGTTTTTAATGGTTGAGCCCACGCATAACGCGAGAAAATATCAATTACTGTTAAGATAAAATTGTGTCCCGAGTTATATTTTGAAATAGCGGCAACGTCACACAAATCTGTTTGCCACTGTTCATCAATGTCATCAGCAATATAATGACGGGTCCGGTACTTCTTTTTCGCTTGTTTGTGGAGTGTATATGTAGCTTGACCCTTTAACCATTGTTTAACTTGTGAGTGTGGAAGACCGCTCGCTTTTGACAATTTCTTTATAGATGCAAAACTCCTGCAGGATGTTTTACATCATAATATATTGACTTTAAAATTTCATCCGATGACGACTGACTCTTTCTCCTTCTTCTCATGTTAATGATTTCTTACCTTTTTGCATTTACAGCAACCACAGGATTTATGGGATTTACGTTTACATTGCTTAGGAGTCTCATTGTGAGAGCTGGCACAGCAAGTACAAGTTACAGTTACATTTACTTCCGGCGGCTCATTACATGGTAAGCAACACATCTGCTTCATATTAATAGTCTGAGAACATGTATTTCTTTGGAGGAGTTCTTCTACGTCGTTCTCTTTCCCTTGTTTGCTTGATGGGTGTGGGAGGGGATTTAGAAAGTGATCTCTTAAACCAATTCCTTGGCATTTTAATTTTACTCTTAAGTGGTGAAGTAGATGAAGTAGCATCAACTGCTGAAATAGAATCAAGTTCTTTCAATGTTTCATTATTCAAAGCAAATTTTGGAACATCGTGCTTTTTCAATAGTTTAAGAAAGTAAGACCAACCAGGTGTGACATAGCCTTCACGGCACTTTCTGCGTGTTGCATACTGAATCAAGTCTTCATAACATGAAGCGTTAATAATTTCATTTTCATCTGAAATGATTTCACCTCTATCATTCACAGTGAGATATGGTTCAATGCTGTTAAAAAGGGACATTGCATGTGCACAGTCGATACAGAGTTACGCATCTTATTCTTCAAACTTTTTAATTCTTCGACAGCTTCCGATTGTAATAATAGAGCACGATGTGGATCTTTGATATGCGCATTTTGCTCATAATTTAATTCATTCTTATAAATTTGATTTTCGAGAGGTTGTCTTACTTGTTGCATGGCAGTCAATTGCACATACTCATCCTCAGGAATAACAACCATGCGAGAATAAAAACTCATAGTTTGTAGATAATCATAGGCTCTTTCAAAATATCACTTCGAAATCTAAATTCTTCCGGACACTCCTGTGTAAAATCAATAAATAAGTAACCGTGTGGTTTTTCAGTTGCTGCTTGAAAAATTTCAATTAAGGCTTTTGAACCTCTTGGCGCAACTTGTCGCGCTAAAATTTCAAATTGAATCAAATCTTCTGGATTCTTAAAAATAGCGTAATAGTGTGTATTCAGGTTTCGTGTGCGGGTTTCTTTCCCATCAGGAAACAAATTTTGCGTGATATAGATTATATAGCATCTTTTGTGATGTGCTGCGCGAGTGAACATATCTGTAACATCTTTAGAATTCTTGCTTTCTTTTAATAGATCATCCAATACAACGACATCATTGGACTGAATCTTATCCACTGGAATAATTCCTTCATTTCGAATAAAGTTACGACGTTGCAATTCCTGAAAGAGTGACGGTTGATGAATGCCATAACAACAAATCACTCGATTGATAGGTTCCCTAAACAACTCTTTTCTTTTATCTAGCAAATTTAGAGTGAAAAAAATTTTGCCTGCATGGGATGGACCTGATACAGTCAGAACTTTATCACATTGAAGTCTGAAATCTATTTTAATACTTTGGGATTCAATATGTGCATAATTAACGCTTAGGATTAAAAATCCTAGCCAATAGGTCACCTACTACAGGAGCTAACAGCGGAAGTAACACTGAAAGGAAACCGCCCTTTTGTGTTAGAGTTTTCCTCTTTCTTTGAAGGGTAACTTTAGGATTGGAGATGAATCGCAATTTTGTAGTATGTCGCTTAAGTAACTTTCGTTGTTGTGGTGATAATTTCTTTGTCCTCAAACTTCTCACATGAGAAACAATTTCTCAAATGTCGAATCTCGAAACAAATTCTCGCATGTCGTATAGCATTATATCGCTGATTTCCTTTCATTCGTTAAAGAGCTCGAATGGCTTCAGAAAATTTTGAAGACTTTCGACTTTTGCGTTTCGCCATTTTTCTCTTAACCATTGTTACAACTTGATTTTTCCACATTTGCATAGGTGCTAACTTAAATGACAGAAGTGACACTCAAAATGAGCTATATCACAGTGACTACATTGACAAAGTTGAATACAGTATCGTATGAAAACGGCGCTGGCAGAAAGTATGCTTACATCTCTTAAAGATGCGTTTTTCACTTCCATCCTTTCGCTTACATACATCGCACATATTTTCACTCTTGCTAACAACTTCTAAAGCAAGTCTTTTTGATGACATGAACTTGCTAGCCTTTTCTAAATAATAGACACATGTGCGGAAGGAATATACTTCGAGAGTAAGCAGACACAACTCGAAAACCAATTGTGCTACGATCAAGTATCATTGCATCTTTAAGTTTCTTTTATACAAAGTTGAATGTGAATATGTGAAATCGCTTCAATCACTAGACTGCTACCATGATGGTTAAATGCATCAAGACGTTGAGCAATTTTTCCCATGTCGTTCAAAAAATTCTTCGGGATTATCTACAACTTCCATCGAATAAGAAGCAAAGTGGAAGAAACGATCTTCTACCTCTTCTTTCCCAAAATGGCTGAAATGAATTTTCGCAACTAATCTCGCCATTACAATTCTATTAGAAAACGTATCCATTAACTTCAAAAATAGAGTGCTAGTATCACCAATAACTGATTTGATGTTGATCTCATCTTTATGAAAAGTTATCACATAATCTTGAATCTTTAGTGATTGTCTTTAAACCCTTTAAGCTTTGTCTATGAAAACTTAATGTTCCACAATCAGTTGAAAAAGACATTATCATCCTTCATCTATCCCACCTGTTGCATGAAAATAACAAATCTCTTCATAAAGCATTTATTGAACGACTTTAACAAGCATGCATTACAAATTTTGGGTTTGAAACAGATAAAATAGATACAGTTGGTAGCTATCATACAAAGAGCAATGATGACCAAACATTACTTTAGCAGTGTTGAGATATGGAGGAAAAAAGCATTGATTATGAATGTAGCGACTACAACGAACATTTAAAATAGGAACACTCAATTCCTTAAAACGTTTAGTGACTTCATGATAGTGTTGATTAACTCTACTATCCCAAGGTGGAAGTAGAATATCATTGATGATTAGATTTGGAAATAGTTTCTTCTCCTTAGTAGGATCATTGCAAAAGATACATACAACATTAAAAGCTGCTAACCATCTTTTAAAGTCAATAAGAAGAGCACATTCATTAGAAAAGCCATAGTCTTGCAAGTATTGCTGATTAAGTCCATGGATGTGTTTTCTCGCCCAGCTATCAGCGTTGGGATCACACTTGGCATGTTGATGGTAGACACTAACAATTTGATACGACCAATTGTCCATAGCAATAGCACTGAGCTCCTGTACAGGTTCACCCTCACAATCCATAAAAATGATGATAGATGACTAAAAAGGAAATTACAAATTTTTACTCATCTGATGAAGAGTCCTATAACATATTACAAAATGATGAAGTACATCGATGCTGTTCACGACAAAATACACAAATAACATGATGGCAGCGAAGAAGTAAAATGTATCTGATAAGTCCACGTCTACGACACTCAAAGCACATGAGCGAATTGTCATAAGGTAGAGATAGGTAAGGACTACTGATTCTCCTTCTTTGGCTTGCGTTTACCGGCAGCATTCTTCTCTGACTTGCGCTTTGTACCGCTCTCGTTGAGGATTTGATCAATAATGTCATGAACGTCTGGTTGCTTTGGTATAGCTATATAGGTTGGATTGAGCACGCATCGATATAGAGGCTAATTTGTTATTCTGGTGATAGCCATAATATATTCCACAGATAGCAAAACCAATATTCCAAGTGCCTTCTGCGAGGTCTTCACATCTGATGGGTGTCACTTCATCTCCTTCCTTTTTATAGTATGAGCACCAATGCGATAGTGGTAAAGAAAGCTTTTTACCATCCCATATCTTTCTATATGGAGTATCATTATCGTCTCTGGCCTTCCATTCTCTGCTAAGGGGAGTAGGGATGTCCATATTTAATGTTGCAAACTCTTCAATGACATCGAGTTGGCGACGTATGTATGGATTCACAGGAATGACTACGTAGTCCCCATACTGATTGTTCAATATCTTCACTTCAGTGGAAGGAATCATTCCCGTTTGCAATACTATACTATGATCGTAATAACGTATGGCTTGTCTAAATTTACGCTGTAGTGGGGTAGGATTACGTACCTTTGTTGTCTCTTCTACTGGCCTCAACATAAGACGATCTGATTGTAGAGATCCTTGTAACGTCTGAACACTATATTGTCCTGTAAATGTAGTAGATGTAGTAGATGCCTGAAAATAAAAGAGATGCTATTAAGCTAACACTCAAGGAAGGAGAGGAAGGAAGGTTCCGACTTACCATTTCAGATGGATAATATAATAGGAATGTAGAGTGAGAACGCGCGTCCGACACTTGTGCGACTCAAAGATAGAATGATTGCCACTCTGAAAACCTCATTATTTATAGAGAAATGCTGGATTCTAATTGGATGTGCTCCTCATTGGCCAATGACATCAAGCTCTGATTCCAAATCTGGTCTCAGTTTTCTCGTCCGATGCTTCGTTCGCCCGCTGGAGCCCAAAACACAAAACTCAACCTCTGACGGCCCTCTAACATAACCAAAAGTCTCAATGTCACTCTCAAGCCTCAGCAATGAAATATAGGGCCAAAATGTGCTTTCCAATGAATTTGTGGCACTCTTAGCTTTCAAACGAGCTATTGCACGACTTTCTACGATCTCTCGAACCAAAGTTGGAAGAACGCTGCCGACGCGGGGGGGTCGAAGTTCTTCGTTGTTTGGTCTACGACTTTGGAAACAAGTTCTCTGGACCCAAAATTGGCTAAAAAGCTCAAATCCGCCGTCCATTTTCACGTACGAGGCTTCGTATAGCCGCTACAGACATTTTCTCACTCACAAACCCTCTGACGGCTCTCTAACATGGCCAAAAGTCTCAATGTCACTCCCAAGCCTCAGCAAAGGAAGATAGGACCAAAATGTGCTTTCCAATGAATTTGTAGCACTCTTAGCTTTCAAACGAGCTATTGCACGACTCTACCATTTCTAGAACCAAAGTTGGAAGAACGCTGCCGAGGCGGGGGGGGGGTCGAAGTTCTTCGTTGTTTAGCCCTATGACGCTGGAAACAACTCCACTAGACCGAAAATAGCCAAAAAGCTCAAATCCACCGTCAATTTTCACGTACGAGGCTTCGTTTAGCCGCTACAGCCATTTTCTTACTCAAAAACCCTGAAAACCCACCTTAACCACACCTACACCCATGAAACTCAACATGTCGACGCAGAATTTCATCAGGAAGCCAAATCTAAACACAAAACACGCCTACAAACATTCCTAAACACCAAAAACATAGACCGCCGCCCAAGACCAACTACGACGGTCGACCACGACACACACGGACGGTCGACCCAGAACCACAACAACCCATCAGTTCATTCAAGGAGTTACACAAAATTAAGCAATGAGGGACATGTTGTCTAAATCCATGCACTCGGAAAACTTTACTGGTAGATACCGGTATCGGTACCGGTAAAGGTTACCGGCAGACCGGTACCGGTAGCCAAAAATGCTACCGGTTCCATCTCTGGTCTGAGTAACTGAATACATATCTTCAAGTAATTATACTGTTGTCAGACATGATACTAGAGCTCATGAGATTCCAGTAGTATCTTCCTCAGCTGCAAAATAATGGCAGGTGCAACATTTTTCAAATTTTTGTCTGACGCGAAATTCAAGAGACTTTCACAATCTGCGACGAAATGGCTGCCGGTAGACCGCGTCGAATGACATTTTTGCAGGCGTATAATGCTTTGAATATTGTTGATGAAGTCTCAAGAGATGGTTCAGATGATTCCCCGGCCGATGAGGATGATCGCGAGGACAATACGGAAGACCTTTCGACTATGGACATCGAAAATCAGAGCGCAATCCTGGTCCCACTAGGGACAAATGACGACTAGGGAGATTTCCTGTTTTCGCCGATGATAGTGACGATTCCAGTGACTCAGATGGCGATATCGCCGATGATAATTCATCTTCTGATCTGTGCAATTCAAAGGGAATCATATACTCGAAGTTGCCTTATCCGCAGCGATTGCGTGACCGTGACATTCTTTGACAGCGATCAAGAAGCATCGTACATCCTTCGTCGATAATTGAATCGTTTTCACATATTTTCACGGAAGAAATTTTGTATCATACATTGAGGTGTACCAACATCAAAGTGAGGTCAATGAATTCTTCTCCTTATCCTCGTAACAAAGGTGTTTTTCAATGGATGAATTGAAGGCTTGTATAGCTTTACTTCTGCGGGCTGGAGCGGATCGCGTCAGCTTCACTGACATCGACGACTTGAGGAATGTGCGAGACAGTAAGCCCCTTTATCGTGCTACAATATCCAAAGCAAGGTTCAAATTTTTTCTGACAGATACGTTTTGATGACTATCGCACACGGGAGGCACATAAAGCCGACGGTGACGTCCTGGCAGCTTTCTCTGACCAATGGAATCTTTTGAACTCACAGTTCCTCAAGTTCTATGTCCTGAGTGAGAACCTAACAGTTGACGAACAACTGTTAGGGTATCGAGGCCGTATACCAGGAAAGACTTACATGCCGTCAAAGCCGCATCTGGATATGTGAAGCGGATTCCGGTTATGCCTTGAAGGGATACATATATACCGGTAAGCGAGACGGAGAGGGCGTCCACCAAAATTTGGTATTTGACATAGTAAAGGAGTTGACAAGTCCTTTCTACAGCTCAGGACGTAACATCGTTTGTGATAATTTTTTCACTTCGCATGACTTAGCTGTCTTCCTATTGTTGAAAAGTCTCACAATTCTCGGAACTGTTCGATCTCATAGACGGGAGATACCAGATTACATTCGTTCTACTGAGAACCGTGACAGATATGATATACGATCGGTATACGATTATGAAAACAAGATCATGATCCTCTCCTATTGTCCCAAGAAAAGAAAGAATGTGATACTCATGTCTTCCAGAAATCATGATTCTGGGACAGATGACACTGAAAGACATCGACCCACTGTGATAACTGAATCATACAATAAAACAAAGGGTGGTGTAGATCTTCTTGATCAGCAAGTCGAAGAGTATACAGTAAGAAGAAAAACAAACTGATGGCCTCTGCTCCTGTGACTCATGTTGCAAACCGGTGTGTCCTGCACATCGAAGAGTTGTTAAGAAAACTGCTTGTAGCTCATGTGATCTGTAGCCTTGAGCATTGAGGCTCATATTGATGACTAGGCATATGTACTTACGAAATCGAGTGATACATGCAATTTCACTTGTTTTGTACAATGTTTTTTGTAATATATACATACTGAGAGAATTACATTTGATGTTATACATGGAGTTTTCACTTCTTATTAGTACAAATCCGATAACATATATGTAATTAAAAAACAATTAATTCATAAAAAAAGCTTCAAATTCAGTGATGCAATATATACCTTTATGACACAGATGATCGAGTAGGCTATAAATGTAGAAATAGATAGGCTACTTAGGGACATAAACTTCTTGTTACTATAGTACAGATAGGCATATCTTAACATTTAGTGTAATTTGAAAGCATTTGATAAACACAATTTGCATTAGAGTCATAGGAACAAAATGTTCCATGTTGAACCTTTACGCCAAGTCCAAACCGTTGAACCCTTGAGGGTTAAGAGAGTAAAGCCTACACTGTGTGTGCAAAAGGAACACGTAATCTCGCTAAGTCTGGATTTTTAGCTTTATGCAGATTTTTGAGTTTTGTCTTGCTACTTATGTTTTTTTATTTGATTCTTAGACAGTCATGTTCTTATTGTTTATGTAATGCAAGGTTGTCGAGATATCCATGCCAGTCGTGCATAATTCTTTTGGTGATCCAAATGCTGGACATGTACCGACATGAATTTTAGTCAATTCTTAAAAGTAGTAAGCAATAACTCCACTTCTGGACGCGCAAAGATGGAAGGCCATCGCTTGCGTCCCCCCCACCCTCTGGCAAGGCCAGAGTGTCGGTGGTCGGCCGCCGTGGTGCTTCGTGTCTGAGTCCCCCCCCTCTGCAACCGACAGAGTGTGAGACTCGGGTGAGTTTGGTCCCGACCGCCTGGTTGACAGTGGTGACGACCGCCAGGATTAGTCTTGAGGCTATAGTGTGGTGATGTTTTTGGTTGCAATCTGCTGAATGTTGGGTTGTAAAATGGGTTGTTTCGAGTGGAAAGGAGTGGTTTCGGGATGTGAGAATACGGAGGTCAGATTCGGATTCAGCGTGAAATTCCTGCCATCGGTAGGGGTGAGTTTCAACGCGCTATCCGGTAGAGAAAAAATTTTCAAACATTTTTTCGAAAAACGACAGATTTAGAATTCTTGGGGCGTTTTGGCTGTGTAGGCGCCCCAAACGAAGCATCGGTATGAGACAACGGAGGCCAGATTCGGAAATCTACGTGAAATTTTGGGTAGGAAGGGATGGTTTCCAAGCGAATTCGGAGAGAAAAAAATTTTCGGCCTGACGGTCCCCCCCCTCTGGACAGCTTGCTTCGATTTTGGCTTCCAGTGGACGGATTTTGTCGTGCGATAGCTCGTTTGAAAGCAAAGAGTGAGACAAATTCAGTGAAAGAATCGGCTTGTTCCTATCTGTCTTCGTTCAAAAGTTAGAGCGGTTACAAGATTTTAGGTCGGAGCTCGCTTACCTGAAAAAATCCTAAGTGTCAGAGTGACTTTGTATGGGTAAAATTTTGAAAATTTTCCAAAGTGTGGAATTTCGACCTGGGACCGTCACCAAAACATTTTTCATCAAATTTCACTGACCCCCCCACCCCGACAGCAATCTTCTAACTTTGGTTCTAGTGGACGGATTTTGTCTTACAGCTACTCGTTTGAAAGAGGAGAAAAAACTGCTCGACAACATATATAGCGGTTACAAGATTTTAGGTCGGAGCTCGCTCACCTGAAAAAATCCTAAGTGTCAGAGTGACTTTGTATGGGTAAAATTTTGAAAATTTTCCAAAGTGTGGAATTTCGACCTGGGACCGTCACCAAAACATTTTTCATCAAATTTCACTGAACCCCCCCCCGACAGCAATCTTCTAACTTTGGTTCTAGTGGACGGATTTTGTCTTACAGCTACTCGTTTGAAAGAGGAGAAAAAACTGCTCGACAACATTTTTTGTTGCGAGTCAATCGGACCAGCCGTTCACAAGTTAGAGCGGTTACAAGATTTTAGGTCGGAGCTCGCTCACCAGAAAAAATCCTAAGTGTCAGAGTGACTTTGTATGGGTAAAATTTTGAAAATTTTCCAAAGTGTGGAATTTCGACCTGGGACCGTCACCAAAACATTTTTCATCAAATTTCACTGACCTCCCCCCCCCTCTGGACAGCTAGCTTCTATCTTGGCTTCTAGTGGACGGATTTTGTCGTGCAATAGCTCGTTTGAAAGCTAAGAGTGAGACAAATTCAGTGAAAGAATCGGCTTGTTCCTATCTGTCTTCGTTCAAAAGTTAGAGCGGTTACAAGATTTTAGGTCGGAGCTCGCTCACCTGAAAAAATCCTAAGTGTCAGAGTGTCTTTGTATGGGTAAAATTTTGAAAATTTTCCAAAGTGTGGAATTTCGACCTGGGACCGTCACCAAAACATTTTTCATCAAATTTCTCTGAAAGCTAAGAGTGAGACAAATTCAGTGAAAGAATCGGCTTGTTCCTATCTGTCTTCGTTCAAAAGTTAGAGCGGTTACAAGATTTTAGGTCGGAGCTCGCTCACCTGAAAAAATCCTAAGTGTCAGAGTGACTTTGTATGGGTAAATTTTGAAAATTTTCCAGTGTGGAATTTCGACCTGGGACCGTCACCAAAACATTTTTCATCAAATTTCTCTGTATGAGGGGGGGGGTGGGGGGGTCAGTGAAATTTGATGTAAAATGTATTGGTTAAGGTCCCAGGTCGAAATTCGGAAGTTTTAAATTTTTCAAAATTTTCACCACACTGGAGCTCTCACACTTAGGAATTTTTTCACTTGTGGCATGTTACATGCACATGTGCTGACGGACCAACTTCCCGTGGTCATATGAGAATGGTTCAGGTGTCATATTGTAAAGAATGATGAGACGAATCGTTTGCAACAAACCGCATGTCGCTACGATGAATACTTTCGGAGATAGAGCCATTTTAAGTTTTCTTCCGAGCATATATAAACCCCCGACAACGTAAGTTTGATCACTTCATCGAAAGACGAGGTAAGCGACGGTCGTCGCTCTGAGCTCCCGATATCGGGTGTTTCAAAGGACTCTATCTTTTGAAGTAGGCAAGCTATCTTCTTACTTCAAAGTTTGTATGATAAGAGTTTGATAGTGTCTTTACTACTGATAAAATTTTTTAAAAGTAGTATGAGTAGTAAAATGCGGAATTTTTTAAAAATTCTTTATTTTTTAAAAATTTTCAGTTGTTTTTTCAAAGTTTTAACATATAGACTAAGGTTTTCAAGTATCCTGAGTTCAAATCTGCTATCAGATTTGAAATTTAACTAAGTCTAAGGCAGCTTTGAGGGGTTAGATCCCAGCTACTGATCACTACCTTTGACTCGGCGTTCCTGTCACCACTTCGGGGCAGTGACAATGATGTCTTCAGCTGTAAAGAGCGGTATCAGCAGGGGGGAGTAGTGGGGAAATCTCTCACTTCCTAGTGATCGGTACAAGGCCCTTTTTTTTTTTTTTCCCCCCGGGCTGTCGACGGGATCGAGTGGCCACTCACTACACTCTTTAGGAATATGACTGTACTACATGATTCCAAACTTATACAAATTTCATTATCTAACAGCTAACGATCATCTAACATGGCTAACGACAAGAACCGCAAATACCATATTAAAATGTGCTGTGGCGGGCGATAAATCGCAGTGCGGACGCCAAAGCTCATGTGAAGAAGGCGGGCACCGGCCACATGATTGTCTTGAATAGGGTTGCTTGCGTGAAGTGTAGTTCGTGTTAGAGTGCTGAAGGGTGATGAGGATGAGGCGCGTTTTTACAGAGTGCATGCTGACTGTAGTGGTGGTTTAGTGACTGATTTGAGATTTACGCAGTTGATTGTGGAAGAGAGGGAGCGAATGTTGGCGAATGTTGAGAATGTTGTTGAGAATGTTGTTGAGAATGATGAGTTGGCGAGAGCGGTTGCGTCGTTGGAGGGTGAGATTGAGCAGCGGAAGAGAGTGCTTGAGAGTGATGATGAGGATGATGTGGATTTAGATAGGGAGCGTGTGAGGAAGCGTGTGAGGAAGTTGAGCTCTTCGTCATCGGAGGTGTCCAACATCGTCATCACCGACCCCCCCGAAGAGCTCATCTTCCCCAAAAGTGAAGAGTGGTGGGATTCGTGTGCAGTCGGCGAGGTGGTTGAAGGATGAAGAGAAGAGGCATGTTTCGCAGCAGATGGCGCATGATTTGTTAGTGAATAAGTTTGAGAGTTTGAAGAAAGTGAAGGATGAAGTTGTGAAGGAGTTGGATGAGTTGAAAAAGAAGGATTTGAAGTCGAAGGAGGTGGCGGATGAAAACATTAGAATGAGGCGTTGTGTGACTGATTTGAAGAATAAGACGCGAGAGTTGGAAGAGAAGAATGATGCGTGTGAGAAGAGGGCGAGTGCTGCGGAGAGAAGAATGAGAGATGCAGAGGCGAAGTTTGAGGAGATGATGAAGGAGATGAGTGTGTTGAGAGCGAGGAATGTTGAGTTGGAGAGGACTGTGGCTCGGCGGGGTGATGAGAGGCAGGCGTGTGAGAAGTTGGAGCGCATGAGGGATGACTGGGAACGTGTGAATGAGGATCGTTTGTTTGAATTCCACATCCCTATTCGGGACAATCATTTGGCCGGCGAAGTATTGGTAAATAAAAATCTGGACGAGTCAATTATTTGCTACAACGGTCATCCCACGAAAAAGTGTCTCCATGCAAGCTTACGAATGCGCGGCCATCTCCATAAATTTTCGATTCGGAAACGCGCGAGACTACCTAAGGATGACTAACTTGGTAAGTGAAAAGCAAATAAGATAGTATATCCTATTCTAATACATATCATTTTCATTGCAGATCTTTGCCTGCCTTCACCACCCCATCAATTTACTCCCGAGAACGAACCATCGGCTCTCTTAAGGGCCACCTAGGGGCAAGACATGATAGAACCTCCACGCGGGTTGCCCTGGGCAGTCTTCGGACTGGCGAATACTATCATTAAGTTGAATCTGCTATCAGTCAACTTGAACGTTGCGTCGCGTTAGAGGGGTATATAAACCACTGCCTCTCATTTCATTTCATTTCAATCATGCAGACGCCGAACAGTCAAGTTAGCTCTCCTCGCGGACCGCAGATAAGGCCGCGAAATTTATTTGAGGAGTTTGTCAGGCTAGAGGAGCAAGACAGAGTTTTTAATAATCTTGCTCGGATTGGCAATCCGATGACAGCAACTGCTGTCAATCCAACGGAATGGCGCTACATTCCACTCTATACTCACATGCCAGTTAGTGTGGAAGTCGACAGGGCTACCAAAGAGAGAGTCTTTGACTCTCTCAGCAGAAGTGGTAGGGAGTAAGATGACGTTACTCCCGAGAACGAACCATCGGCTCTCTTAAGGGCCACCATGGGGCAAGACATGATAGAACCTCCTCGCGGTTTGCCCTGGGCAGTCTTCGGACTGGCGAATACTATCATTAAGTTGAATCTGCTATCAGTCAACTTGAACATTATGCAGTCGATTGCTATCCCTGAAGCATTCTGATTCGCTGTTGAGCAATCCATTGTTGAAAACCCTATATAAGCCAGAAGATTGTAGCGCTTCTCATTCAATTTGAAGTCACGATGGAAGCGACATCTGCCGACAATATTCCCGTCTTCACTGATGAAGACAACGGCATTCCCGAGTTCGTCATCCTCGACGAGTGGGATGAGGATGAGAAGAAGGGGAAGATCAAGAGGATCATTCGGACGATGAGGTGTGGACTCCGAATACCACTCGCATCCGAAAGGTGCCAGATGCATCACCACGGCTTAGGCGGTTATAGGGTATACGACAACCTAAGCGTCATACCCATTGACTATTCCAGTCAATAGTCAAATTCACGTCCCCGAGAACGAACCATCGGCTCTCTTAAGGGCCACCATGGGGCAAGACATGATAGAACCTCCTCGCGGTTTGCCCTGGGCAGTCTTCGGACTGGCGAATACTATCATTAAGTTGAATCTGCTATCAGTCAACTTGAACGTTGCAAATGAAGTTCGGTGTAATACTTCCTTTCGACGGGCGTACCTGTAAAGGGCGGCGGTGAAACCCGTAGCTATGTATACCGCAAGGGACATTCGGCAATGGTCAATCTTGTTAAACCTCTCTGCGTCATGTTTGCAAGTGATTGCCTCTGTCTCAACGTAGTATGCATTCGCGCCAGGGCGACATTTAGCCAACTGTCGAAGGTTGCCTAAAACTTTCCATTGCATACGTTATGAGAACCATGAGTTCTACCTGTCTCTATCAATGAGACGAATTGATGAATGGAATGAAATGGGAGGACACTCACGCGCCACACGCAACATAACACACTTCTCTCTTCCGTAGTCTAACAAGCTCTTTACACATGGATCGCAGTCGATTGCTATCCCTGTATCAGAAGTGTAAGCTATCTTAATTTATTTGACACTATTTTATCTACCATCATCGTCCATATGAAATGTTTTTAGATTTACAAGTTAGACTAAGCGTGCTACTATTTCCAAATGAAAAAGTATACATGGTTAAATCATCCACTTAAGCCCATCCATAGTCTAACAAGCTCTTTACACATGGATCGCAGTCGATTGCTATCCCTGTATCAGAAGTGTAAGCTATCTTAATTTATTTGACACTATTTTATCTACCATCATCGTCCATATGAAATGTTTTTAGATTTACAAGTTAGACTAAGCGTGCTACTATTTCCAAATGAAAAAGTATACATGGTTAAATTATTCACTAAAACCCCATTCAAGTAAGTCAGTATGAAAGCAAAGATAATACGAAATAAACATTTATTATGGCATGTATTTCAAAAGGTCTTCATCGTCAATATCGTCCCAGAGTCTGGCTTCACATAGATTACAAAAACAGTTGAGCTGCTTTAAACGTTCTTCTGCAGCGTCCCTCACTTTCTCAATGTACGCCCACTCCGCCACGGTTCGCGGTTGGGAGTTAGGGGTGTACCACTCCCATATTTGATGCAAGTGCGACTTGCTGGTCATCTCCATCACCCCTTCGGCATCATATTGTAAATATTTCCACCGTATGCCTGTTAGGTCGGGCAACTCCTCTTCATCCTCCTCCGATAATGATAACTTTCGTATATTGTCGAGATTGTATGTCTTCTCCACCTTCGCCTTTCTTGGTGCATTTGGTTGTAACGAGCACCTTTGTATATGGAGAGGAGAACTCCAATGCGGTATTTGGTGTTGTTGGAGGACTTGTCATGTTGTCTTTGAAATGCTGACTTTGAATAATGATAACTTTAACATTTTTCCTATTCTTAAGTATACACAAGCAGCCAATCAGAATGAACATCCAATGAATGAAGAGGATGAAAGTATATAAGCAAAGTGACATTCAGCTCATTTCATTTAATCTGTGAATCATACAAGTGACGAACGCACGATCTCTCTCTTTGACTTTTATTTGAGGTGTGCAAGTGAACTGCTATCTCGTTAATTCCAATTTTGAGTGAAGTCTCTATCTTGTAGAAGTATCAACCTTAAACTTGATTTCGTTGAAATGGTAAGTTGAAAATTTCCTCTCATCTCCCTCAAACGTGTGACTAATAGCATCTTCCTCAATTTCAGGCATCAACTTCATCACCAACGCCCTCTCTTCTCGAGGAAAGTTTAGAGTTATTGAGTCAAGGTAGGTTGTAACACTACACTGAGGCTTGAACAGAGATGAAAGAATGATTTCTCTTTCAGGTGATGTGAGTTCCAGCTCAGGACTCTCGCGGCAAGGCAACGAGTGGGAATGTGCCGACTGCGGACATATGTTTACAAGGAAGCACAGTCTCCTTCGACACATCAAACAACGTGTGTGTCAACGCAAAGCGGCGTCAATCTCCGGAGGTGAAGTTGATTCTGACGATGACATCTCCTTTCCTTGCGATTTGTGCCCTCTTTCTTTTGATAGTCACTTTCAGCGATCTTCGCACAGACTTCAACACACGCATGCAAATGATCACTACACCAACGGTACCTCTACCATCTCCCTCATTAATGTTTCACATAATAATTTAGTACGCGACTACTGCATGGAGTCCAATACTCCAATTGTAGATTTTCCTGAGTGGCTCCTTCAAAATTCTAACATTATCGAAGCGCTCTTCAATAATTTAGACAATTTTAGAATGAAGGCGCTCATCTACCTTAAACTAAAATATATTAAAATAGATTTTCAAACGGGTCAAGTGACGGAGAGAATACAGTTTCATGTTCCTTCCTCTTCCGCAACCGAAGTTGTAGACTGCGAGTCTTGGCTAAATTTTCACATTCAATGTTTAAAATCAAATGTAGATAAATTCAATCAACGCGACAGCGCTCTCATTTTTGATGGTGTGGACTCAGCCATATTCAAAATTTCCCTATTAGAAAGTCATGCAGCTCGAGGCACATTTAAACTTCCAAAAACGTTGTATAATAAGAAAGCTGTCATCAATGTTGATTGTAAATCACAGTGTTTCAAATATGCAGTCCTATCCATCCTTCACTATAATGATATCAACGCGCATCGAGATCGCACCTATAGCTATAGACAGTGGGAGGATGAACTAGACTTTGAAGGTTGTGATAGTAACAACATGAAAATCAAAGATGTAGAAACGTTCGAAAAACATAATAAGATTAAAATTGTCGTTCACGTGTGGGAGAAGGGGTTGAAGGGTGCCCGCTATAATTCACGTTCAACTTGTTATGAACGTGTAGTCAACCTCTTATTAGTAAAACAAGATGATAGCGAGGAATGGCACTACTGTGGTATTCCCAAAATCTCTCGCTTGTACACTCACTTGGGGCACTCTAAAAGAGGTGAACATTTTGTATGCGACCGCTGCATCCGCTCATTTTGGAGTAAAGATAAATTTGAAACTCACTATGAATGGTGCAAGCGAGGTAAATTACAAATGGAACGCATGCCCAAAGATAAAATATTTTCACATAGGGATAATGGTGACGAATTAAGTCCCCTGCGTGTCATTTACGCAGACATAGAATGCTACATTGATGATATCATCCACAAGCCAGCAGCCATATCCTGCTATGAAGTATGGCATGACCACTTTAGGAATAGACAAAACAAAATGCATACTTGGCAAGGTGAAGATTGCATTTCAAAATTTCTAGAATTTCTCGATAAAGCTGCAAAATTTCAACAATCATATGATTCCCAATTGCAGCGTAAGTCACTACATATGTCAGATGAAGAGAAACAAAAATTTGAAAGTTGCACATCCTGTCCTAAATGTCATAAAACGTTTGATGACGATAAAATTAAGAAAGTGCGTGATCATGATCACATCACTGGTAAATTTAGAAACGCACTCTGCTCCAAATGTAACTTTTCACTTAGGTTGAGACGTCGTGTACTACCCGTCATTTTTCATAACTTTAAGGGCTATGACAGTCATATGCTCATAAAAGGAGGGTTGAGCCAGATGAAATCGTGGCAGTTTAATGTAATAGCACAAACGAGAGAAAAATTCATGGCAATGACAGCAAAAGTACCAGTAGATAAAACTAAAGAAAATAAGACAGTCTTCTTCGAAATAAAATTTTTAGATTCATTTCAATTCATGTCAGCGTCACTAGCTTCTCTCGTTCGTAATCTCAAGTTTCTTCCCCATAGTCAAACTTTGAAGAAACACTATCCAAACTTAACGGATGAAATAATCACTCGCAAAGGAGTCTTTCCTTATGCGTATTTTAGCTCAATGTCTAAACTAAATGAAACAACCCTTCCTTCCATTGACAAATTCAAAAACGATTTGACGGGTGAAGATTGTCCAGTAGAGGACTATGAACATGCTCAAGAGGCATGGTTAAAATTTAATTGTAAAACGTTTGGCGATTATATGATCGCTTACTTAGAATTAGATGTCATTTTGCTGGCTGATGTCTTTCAGGAGTTTCGACGAGTGGCATTAGAAGAAGACAAATTAGATCCTATCCACTTTGTCAGTCTACCAGCCATGTCCTTTAAATCAGCCTTTAAAATGACTGGTGAGACCATTCATCTCTTACAAGACCCGGAGATGTATAATGTATTTGAGCGCGGAATACGCGGTGGTCTCACATTTGTAAATAAACATCATATAAAATCTGAAACAGTAGGTGATGATCATATCCACCTAAAGTACTATGACCAAAATAATTTATATGGCAGTTCACTGTCTAAACCACTACCTCATTCCGAGTTTAGTTGGTTAAATCAAAATGAGCTTAAGTATTACTCCAACCCTTCAAACATACTGAATATTCCAGATGAAGGTGATTGGGGATATTATTTTGAAGTGGATTTGATTTATCCAAATAGTATTAAAAATAAAACTGCTGATTTCCCACTCGCACCTGAATCTGGCGAAGTGACTGAAGATATGTTTTCACCATTCATGTCACAATTTCATAATAACTTAACAGAGTGTGGACAGCCAAGGTACAAACCATGCCGCAAACTTTTACTCGCCCAATATGATAAGAAAAATTATCTCGTACACTTCTGCATATTAAAATTCTATTTAGAAATGGGCATGCTTCTAAAGTCAGTTCACCGCATTATCAAATTTAGACAGAAAGCCTTCCTCAAACCCTACATAGATAGTAACAGTCAAAAACGTGCACTCGCCCAAAATAATTTTGAAAAGGATTTTTATAAATATAAGAATAATAGTCTATTCGGAAAGACCATGGAGGATGTTAGAAAACGTATGAATTACAAACTAGTCGTTGATGAACAAAAATATCACAAATTGACCTCATCACCTCTTTTCATTGATAGAGACATCATCGATGAGGATCTTGTAGGTGTTAAAATGATTAAATCAGAAGTTGAGTTGTGCAAACCCATCTATATTGGGCAAGCCGTTTTAGATTATTCCAAGCTTGAAATGTATCAACTCTTCTACAAAATATTAAAACCATGCCCTCTCGTAAAAGAGGTTCGCTTGCTGGGTGGTGATACAGATAGTTTCTTTTTAGGAATTACCACTCAAAAAGATTTAAATTTTAATGAAGTAGGTAAGTCATTAGAAAAATATTTCGATACATCTAACTACAATCCCACTCATCCACTCTATTCCATACAGAATAAAGCCAAACTTGGTTGTTTTAAGGATGAAACAGCAGGAAAGGAAATAGATGAAATGATTCTCCTCCGTCCTAAAATGTATTCCATGAAACTAAAAGAATGTGCAGATAGTATTAAGCGTGCTAAAGGTATATCAAAATCCATTGTTCATAAAATGAAACATCGGTCCTATAAGAAGGCCTATAAAAATAAAACTATAACGTTTGTCAATATGACAATCTTAAAATCTCAAGTTCATACTGTGAAAACGTACACGTTCAAGAAACGAGCACTTTCAGCATGGGAGGATAAGAGGTGTTGGATAGGACATAACACATCTCTTCCACATGGACATCCTGACACAAACATACCTCCACCCAAAAGAATAAAACTCACGCTACCACATTCAGGAGATGTATTGACATAATCAACTTTAACTCAGTATTTTGATGTTGCTTTTTGTAGATATACATGGTTGTTTTATGTATCGCATGAGATCGTTTCTTCCTTGTGAATATATGCCTACAGTCAGCCCATTCCCCCTATATCTGTGAAAAGACTTTTTCATATACATATTTTTATTTCAATAAACATATCACAATGACTTCACTTTGTTTTCCGAAACACTAAAGTTACGAGGGATTTAGTATCTTTCACATGGATACACTCTTGTAAACCATTGGTAATTTTGATAGCAATAGAGGGTATAGTTTGTTTGACGACGGGATGATAGAAAATAGATTCAAACATCTTCTCGACTATTCCATATGAAGCGTCTTTATCATGAATGAAATCACGTAAAATGTATTCTTTTTTCTCGCCAACAGAAATAGGTAAAATCAAATCACTTTGAATGTAAAGGTGTTGTTCATGTTTATCAAGTGTCATTGGTGTTTCCATACCAATCGTATGCGCAGCAGCAAACACAGTTTGTAGCATTGAAAAGCCAAAGAGTTTTTTCAAATTTTTACTCAATTGACATTGAATGTCATCACCCAGTTTCAGAACAACGCGTTGATTTTCAATTGAAAACGAAATGTGGTGTGTCTTTGCATCATATTTACTTTTCATCACATGCTTCAACTTCTGTTGTATATAAGGATTTACTACATGAATGAAGCTTTCAACTGTATGATATAGACGCGGCATTATATTGATAGCAACTTTAGATTCTTCATAAGACTGGTAAATTTTCTTGATGCGATCACCATAGATGTCCACCCACCATTCATCATTAACTGAATCAGCTTTAGTGTGATATTCATGAGAAGCATACACCACACCGCTTCCAATAATAGGCGTATAATGTCTTACAAAATGACGCAAGGTTGGAGAGAAATAAACTGTAAGTTTGTCATTATATTTCTGAATAACCAACTTATTTTTGTCCGCCATAATTTTCTCTCCATACTTCTTACCCACAGTCTCATTCCATCGTTTTACTAACTCAATAAGTGATAAAGGTTGAACACCACGCTTTTTCAAAATGATGCGTTCTTCGCATTCTACAACATCTTCATCAAATATTTTAAATCTATAATGAAATTTGTTGATTCGATTTGAATAAACTTTTTTAACATTTGCAGTAGCAATTGACGTTAGATGTAGTCCATGACCAAAACCAAGATGTGGATAGAATTCACTATCCAACCTCAGCGTAAGACCTTTAGTAAAAGAATGAAAGCGGAGGAACTGTCTCCCACTCCAATGATAGATGGTAAACTCATAAGCTTTCTGATTTTTATTCTTCATGATGGAAGTATTACCACTGTTGAATGCCTTAATAATTTTCTCATTCCCAAATGGCTCATAAGAATCTGATTTTATCTGAATCCATTCATAGTTCCACTTTCCATCTGATGTTAAATTGTATGGGAACTGAAATGCATTATTCATCGTTATTCCATCATGGGTGCGAGGAGTCAATATCATTTCTTCCAAATCATTCACATTCTGAATATTGCTATCATAGCAAATACTAGAAACGCCAACTTCCCATTCACCTTCTAAATGCAGTGGCCGATTTAATTCTACTCGATAGTCTGATGGTTTATTTTTGGGAAATTTATTCATAGAAGCATTACTGGGCAAGTAGATTAGAAACGAGTCCTTATTTTCACTTTCCATATTATTCACATTGGAAAAATATATTAGCATACGTTTGCATTAACTCTTCATTCGGAAATGGAGTGTAATACTTGTCACAGCATCTTTATGAAAAGGAATCAACGCACCAGCATCATCATAAATGGCAATATCAATTTGTGGGATGTAGTTTGATTTCAGCTTTGTATAATGCACTTTCTTGAAAGTATGCTCAGATAAAATACTGCAGCTTTTTGGCTGGTATGGTATCATTGCTAGCAATGGAGCTTCAACATCTCCCACACGTACATCTTCACCAATATTGGAATATATCTGAAAATAGTTAATACGACGCGATAGCGACATGTCTGCGCTAGCTTTGGTTACAGTACCACTTTTAAAGATATTTTGATCAAAACCCAAAATGTCCATTAGAGTTTTATCCATAATTAGTTCAATACCTTTTCCATTTATAGTGAGAGACAAAGTACCTTCTTTTTCAGAAAATGAAATATGTTGCTCATTAATCACTTCATTTAAATAATCTACAACCAATTTAACCGAAGTAATAATGCGAGGCATCAACACTCTTGTTTCATGTAAGAAACCACCAAAAGGCTCTACACACTTTCTGTATAAAGATACGGCCCATTCTGTATCAAATTGATTTGACCTTTCACATGGTAAATGTTGCATATCAGATTTTCCATGAACAGCTGCAGAACGATGTCGTAAGAACTGATGAAAATCTTTTGAACAAACTAATACTAGATCATCATCATTTAATTTGCTTATTGCAATATGATTAGATGATTTAATATAAGTCAATGTTGCCACTTGTTTGTCATCAACTCGAAGGAGATAATTAAATTTCTTCAATAATGTTTCAGGAGTCATGTTTGTCTTTCTTGGCTTAATCACAATCTTCTTCACCAACGTCTTCTCATTTCTTGGAATAAGATCTACATAATAAGCTTCCTCTCGATATATTAACTGTTTATGACCACTTATGTGGTAATTAACGTTAAAATTATCATAGCTTGTTAAGGCGCTAGCGAGGTAGCCTAAATCATTTCTTAAACTTGGACTTAAACCAACAATCCAATCTTTCTCAACTACATGATGTACATAATTATAATCATCATTGTGCGGAGTAAATTGGACAATATGTTTACACGCTTTATTCAAGAAATCATATATAAACTTTTTACATGATAAGAGATCTTTCTTTGGCCACTGTGGAATGTATACTCGGCACCCCTTTTCACATTGATAAGCAGCTGTACGCCTCATATTAATAGTCATCACCTCATGATCAAAAGTATAGACACAGTTGCTATAAACAAGTTGAGTGACACCCACTTCCCAATTCCCATTTAGCTGTTGTGCATGATCAATGGGAGTAGAAAAGAGTGCGGCTCGATTGCTAGTAAATCTCTTTGTAGCCGCATTGCTAAGCAAAATATGATAAAACGACATTTTTATATTGCTAATCTGCAACTTTGCATAACATCATGAAGACTTGGATTTTGGACTCTCTACAATATATCAGAGTTGATCGTGATGGAAACGTACATTTCAAAAATTCTCATGGTCATACATCAAGAGGAATTACATTAACATGGCGACAATTTGTCAACCTCAATGATATCATGAGGGATTTGGAATATTTTGAAACATTAAGACTCATCTCCTTGGGTGATCAAGTTTGGCTTCAACATTACAGAAATGAAATTCAAATCTACCATTCTCATTCCGCAAACTGTTTCTCATTTCGCAAATACAATTGGGAGAAGTATAGAAGATACATACATCGCTCCATCATGACATTTATTCGTCGTGAGTTCATCGCCCTACTATGCAAATCTTAATCAGATATGATTACCACGCACCATGAGTTGGAAATTAGATTCCCTAGAACGTATTGAAACGGATCATGATCGAAACGTCTATTTCAAAGATTCAACTGGAAATGTGAGAAGAGAGTTTGTTTTATCTTATCGTCATTTTCAATCTCTACATCATATCATGAAGGACTTGAAATACTTCTATATGAAAAGACATTCACGTATTGGAAATCGCATCTGGCTGCGCGTCAACAATCGGCGAATTCAACTCTATCATTCCCAACTTCATACTAACTTCACATTTCATCAAGGTAGTTGGGAAAAGTATAAAAGGAGGGTACATCGCTCAATTTACTCATTCTTTCATCATGAAGCGCCATCGCTACACCATCGTCAACATTCTCCGTCGCTTCAGACTCTACACCAAAATCGATCTCACAACATTACGCCAACAGCTTCCAAACAGCAAGTATTACCCGGGCCGTCCTCAAATGTTAGTGGTGAAGATGAACAATTCACGGAATCTTCAACTCTTCCCAAATGGGACTGTACAGATTCTCGGCGCCCTTTCTCATTCATCGGCGCAGTCAATGCGCTTAGAGCTACAGAGACTACTACGTCGGATATGGAAGAGGGAGAGGTGTGCGATGTCGAATCTGACTGTGGACAATATGGTGATCTCTACTCAATTGAGTGACAGTCTATCATTTTTGAAGATTCGTACCAGCAGTTACAGTTTGTGTTATGAACCCGAACTTTTTCCTGCAGCTCTCATTAGTTGTTGGTTGCCTGTGCATGTGGCAATCTTTCATAATAGTAAAGTGATCATTACTGGACTAAAATCTCATGAACAAGCAAATATGATCCTAGACTATCTCATTGAGTATGTACGTACCCAGCGGATTGTAAAATAAAAAACAATTTTTTCCAACATGATGTTTTTATTTCAAATCATGATAGAACTTACAAATCATTTTTTCATTAGAGGATGGATTACATGAAAAGTTTTGAATAACAGATGCAAATCGAGATACATGTAAACGTTTTAAGATGAAGTACAGTACAAAAGCACCACACGTTGATGAAAGTGGATGTTGTAGTATGCGTTCATTTCGCTGATATTGACGCGTATGTTTTCTCAACCACTGCTGTGTTGGTATATTTGGAGGTTGAGCAAGAGAGTCAAATAGTTCACCACGTCGGTCTTCTCCAATAAAGATCGCTTTCCAATGCTCACCGCCTAAATTCTGTGAATGAGTGTTTAGCACAATAAAGATGGGATAGTGATTTACTGCAGGTGGTAAGGTATCGAGTGAATAGACATTATCGAAAGCTTTCAACGTCGCTTCGTCTGCATTACGCTGCACTTTAGTCTTAATATCGTCAGCAGTCAACCAACTCATTAACGATTATACTGAAGAATCACGTCACGATACTTTGTAATTTCAATATTTGAATCGAAGACTGCATAAATTAATACATTGATCGTCTCAGGTAGTGTTCTTTTGAACGTCAAATCCAAACGAATATTATGAGGCACGTTCGCTTGACGATAGGGTGCACTAATATCGCTGTCAGCAGTCAAATCAAATGCATAAATAGTATATCCACTCTTAAACTCTTTCATAGTCAGTCCGTTGGTATCATCCGTATTGTAAAAGCCAAAGACATCCATAAAATCAGCATAACTGCGCATAAATTGATCCGAAGCAAAATCTGGTTTGTAGGGTGGACCAGGATGACTCACACCATTAACACGTAAAGCAATTTCACTTAACTGATTGTGTTTAAAATTGAAAGGATTCTTCTTTATATTACCATTAAATGCATCATTTTCAACCATTGCCACCATGAGGAGCTTCGGTGCTTCCGATGGAAAGAGGCCATCTTTCATGAAACTCTTTTGATCTTTCGGAATTGTAAAGGTGAGAAGCTTTGTATGCTGAACGGGGTAAATGGCATTTTGGCGGTTAAGACCTTCAGCATGCCCTCTAATGACACTTGGATTCGGTACTACTCGACGAATGTAAAGTGCAATATCTTCCACATGAATTCTAAAATTGTCAACTTTAGCAAATGCATTCAGCGCAAATTCAGGCTTATTCAATGTCAGCTTGAGTCGCATGCTGGTATTACAGAGTAAAAACTTTGACTGTCTAAAGAAGTCTAAATTCAGCGGACCATATAGCTGACATACTCTACTATCTTTAATCATAGCAGATCGCTTTACAAAGCCACTGTTTGTTTCAACATCAAATTTTCCTGCTTCATCTCTGTACCATCCCATGGCTTCCATATGACTTTTTTGTGCTGCTGGATGAAACTGTGATACATGATTGAAATATGATTTATAGGGATAATCGCTTTGACCACCTTCCACCTGCTGCTCTCCAATCGTTAGAGAAACATCGCGAAGTAATGTAGTCAATGGTAAATTGTTCGGTCCAACTTTATGTGCATCGTCAATAGCAGTTCCATCTGCTTGCTGAATTCTAAACCTCAAATCAAGCATCGCATAACTCAAATCTATGTAGTCATCACTACCACCAGGAATAACAAATTCAATGGGGCCAGCATTCTCAGCTGTTCGAGGATGATAATCTACAATACTTGACCTAAGAATATCTGTCTGTATGGCTTGTTGATCGAACAAACAAAAACCGGAAGTTTTACACTCCATGATTAGAAGTTATAGCAGCGTCGTCGTTTAGCGCCTGATGAATGATTAGAGCCTCTGCGACGTTTGCGTGAATGCCTTTTGACTGAAGATCGCACCTTACCAGCTCCGCGATGTTTCCTCCTTCCTTTTCTCATTCGTTTAGGTGATTTCTTTCCTTGAGTAACACCAGCAAAGGTCTGCTTCAATGTTTTTAAACCGCGTTCCTTCCCACGATTCAACAAACTGCTCTTAAAACTTCTACCTCTGGAAAGATCACTAGCAACATCACCAGCAAAGCCAACGGCATTACTTAAAACATTTCGTTTTAAAGATCTACCGACATTGGATATGAGAGGTGCTACAACAGATTTCAGTGCACCAAGTATGCTACCTCCACGTTGGCGGCGAGCATCGATGTAAATTTGTCCTCCACCACTTACGTAGGAGGGTCGTGAATAAAATGAGGCAGTTGGATTCATAGCTCAAACCCTAAACATTGTTAGTTACAACTTTGCATGAATCACTGTCGATCACTTAGATGAAAGATGTCGGCACGACGCATCCAAGAGTTCATACTTGAAGGATAACCAGTCCATTTAACAAGACACCATTCTTCACCTTGCCGTTTTTTACATCGAATGATTTTCTCTACCAAATATGTTTCACTTTCAGTGACTACCTCAATCTCATCGCGGTAAAAGCTACCCTCAATTTCTTCATTATCGTAATCTTTCAACTTGTAGGTGGTCGGAGAGTCTTTTTGATTAATCCTTGATACTGTAAATACCTCCTCTGTCCAATTCGGGAGGTACCCTTTAGCAAAAACACTTTTCACTTTTGAGATACGAACTTTATCGCCAATTTTCACATCACTTTTCACATGAGTGCGTTTACGTTGGAATGATTCGCGCACTTTATCTACATTGTCAGCATTTACATCTACTGGTCTGAGTCCAATAGAACGATGGATAGAGTGATTGTAGGCATGGAGTGTATCTTGTAGAACCTTTGTCCAATTTTGTGTCAAGTTGGCAGTAAAATGTCGCCACAAGCGATTTTTTAATGTGCGATTAAAACGTTCAACGAGTGCAGCTTTATAAGCGCTCTTTACACTAAACAACTCAATGTCATGCCTCTCAAATAATCTTGTCACATGCTGATTTTCAAACTCTTTTCCTTGATCACTCTGAATTCTTTTTGGAATGCGACCTTCTCGAAAAATTGTTTGGAATGCTTTTGCTACTCCTTTCCCTTCTTTAGTTTTTAAAGGTAGAGCCCACGCATAACGCGAGAAAATATCAATGACGGTTAAAATAAAATTATTGCCCGAGTTATGTTTTGAAATGGAGGCAACATCGCACAAATCTGCTTGCCACTGTTCATCGATGTCATGAACAATATAATGGCGGGTGCGGTACTTCTTTTTCGCTTGTTTGTGGAGTGTATAGGTAGCCTGACCCTTTAACCATCGTTTCACTTGTGATTGTGGAAGACCACTCGCTTTTGATAATTTCTTGATAGATGCAAATCCTGCCGGATGTTTTACATCATAATAGATTGACTTCAAACGTTCAGTCGATGACGACTGACTCTTTTTCCTCCTTCTCATCTTTTTGTTTTCTTCCCTTTCTACATTTACAACAACTGCAGCATTTAGCTTTAGCGGTTTTGCGATCGTGTTCACATTGCTTAGGGGTTTCATTATGAGAGCTGGCGCAGCAAGTGCAAGTGACAACGACATTCACCTCTGGTGGCTCATTACATGGCAAGCAACACATCTGCTTCATATTAATAATCTGAGAACATGTATTTCCTGGGAGGAGCTGTTTTACGTTTTCCTTTTACCAGTTTTAGTGGCGATGTAGATCTACGTCGAGTTCTTCCTCTTGTTTGCTTAGTGAGTGTGGGAGGGGATGTAGCGGGTGACGCCTTAAACCAATTTGTTGGCATTTTCATCGTCTGAAGCATTGGAGTAGTAGCCACTGTTGAATCAAGTTCTTTCAATGTCTCATTATTCAAAGCAAATTTTGGCACATTATGCTTTTTCAATAGTTTAAGAAAGTATGACCAACCAGGTGGAACATAGCCCTGACGGCGCTTTCTACGTGTCGCATACTGAATCAAGTCTTCATAACGTGAAGCATCAATCACTTTATTTTCATCTGTAATGATTTCTCCTCTATCATTTACATTGAGATGGGGCTCAATACTATTGAAAAGAGATATGGCATGTGCGCGAGATGCTAAAGGTGTAGCAGTCGATACAGAGTCACGCATCTTATTCTTCAAGTTTTTCAATTGCTCAACAGTTTCCGATTGTAATAATACAGCACGATGTGGATCTTTGATGTGAACATTTTGCTGATAATCTATTTCTTTCCTATACATTTGATTTGCAAGAGGTTGCTTTACTTGCTGCATGGCAGTCAATTGTACATATTCATCCTGAGGAATAACAATCATGCGAGAATAAGAACTCATAGTTTGTAGATAATCATGGGAGTTTTCAAAATATCACTTCGAAATCTAAATTCTTCCGGACACTCTTGCGTAAAGTCAATGAATAAGTAACCGTATGGTTTTTCAGTAGCTGCTTGAAAAATTTCAATTAAGGCTTTTGATCCTCTGGGTGCAACTTGTCGCGCTAAAATTTCAAATTGACTTTTATCTCGCGGATTCTTGAAAATAGCATAATAGTGTGTATTCAGGTTTCGTGTACGAGCTTCTTTTCCATCAGGAAACAAATTTTGTGTAATATAGATGATAAAGCACCTTTTATGGTGTGCTGCGCGAGTAAACATATCTGTAACATCTTTTGAATTCTTACTTTCTTTTAATAAATCATCCAATACAACAACATCATTAGACTGAAGTTTATCCACTGGAATAATTCCTTCATGTCGAATAAAGTTGCGACTTTGCAATTCCTGAAACAGCGACGGTTGATAAATACCATAACACCAAATCACTCGATTGATAGGTTCCTTAAACAACTCCCTTCTTTTATCCAATAAATTCAGCGTGAAAACAGTTTTACCTGCATGAGATGGACCTGATACAGTCAGAACTTTATCACATTGAAGTCTGAAATCCATTTTATTACTTTGAGACTCAACATTTGCATAATTAACGCTTAGAGCCAAAGATATTTCCCAATAGGTTGCCCACGGCAGGAGCTATCATTGGAAGTATTGCTGAAAGGAAACCGCCCTTTTGTGTTAGAGTTTTCCTCTTTCTTTGAAGGGCGACTTTAGGATTGGAGATGAAACGCAATTTTGTAGCATATCGCTTAAGTAACTTTCGTTGTTTTGGCGCTAATTTCTTCGTCCTCAACTTCCTCACATGAGAAATAATTTCACAAATGAATTTATCGTTAGCATGTCGTATAGCATTGTATCGCTGATTTGCTTTCATTCGTCGGAGAGCTTGAATGGCTGAAGAAAACTTTTGACTTTTACGTTTCGTCATTTTACGTTTCGCCATTTTCCGTGTTAGTCTTTGCTAAAACCTATCTTTACCACATTTGCATAGGTACTAACTATTGCGACATAAGTGACACTCGAAATGAGCAATATCACAGTGGTAACATTGGCAAAGTTGAATGCAATTACGTATGTATTGCACCAAGACGCGCAGCTATTTTCCGTCTGTTAAAAGTATGAAACAGCGTTGACAAAAAGCATGCTTACATCTCTTGAAGATGCGCTTTTCATTTCCATCCTTTCGCTTACATACATCACAACACATAGTTTCACCGTTACTGATGTCTATAGCAAGTCTTTTTGAAGATATGAATTTGCTAGCCTTTTCTAAATAATAGACGCATGTACAGAAGGAATATACTTCGAGAGTGAGCAGACATAGCTCGAAAACCAGTTGTGCTACAATCAAGTACCACTGCATTTTCAATTTTTCTTTATGGAAAGTTGAATGTGAATATCTGAAATCGCTTCAATCACTAGACTGCTACCATGATGGTTAAATGCGTTAAGACGTTCAGCAATTTTTATCATATGTCTTTTAAAAAATTCTTCGGGGTGATCTACCACTTCCATTGAATAAGAAGCAAAATGGAAAGAGCGACTTTCCACCTCTTCCTTTCCAAAATGACTAAACTTAATTTTCGCAACTAATCGCGCCATGATAATGCTATCAGAGAATGTATTCATTAACTCTAGAAATAGAGTGCTAGCATCATCGACCACTGCTTCGATGTCGGTCTCATCTTTATGAAATTTTATCACATAATCTTGAACAGCTCCTTTTAAACTTTGCCTATGAAAACGTAATGTTCCGCAGTCGTTTGAGAAAGACATGATCGCCCTTTATCTAACCCATCCATTGCATGAAAACAACTCTTCTCATAGTAACATTTATTGAATAATGGTAACAAGCATTCATTATAAATCAATGGTTTGAAAGAGATAAAATAGATACAGCTGGTAACTATCATACAGCGAGCAATGATAACCATACAGGACTTTGGCAGTGTTGAGGTAAGGAGGAAAGAAGCATTGGTTATGAACGTAGCTACTACAACGAACAGACAAAATAGGAACACACAAATCCTTAAAACGTTTCGTGACTTCATGATAATGTTGATTCACTCTACTATCCCAAGGTGGGAGCAAAATATCATCAATGATAGATTGGGAAATACTTTCCTCTCCTTACCAGGATTATTACAAAAGATGCGTATAACATTGAAAGCAGCTAACCATCGTTTAAAGTCAATAAGAAGAGCACTCTCACAAGAAAAGCCATAGTCTTGCAAATATTTCAGATTAAGTCCATGAATGTGTTTTCTCGCCCATTGATCAACATTGGGATCGCAGTTGGCATGTTGATGATAGACACTAACAATCTGATATGTCCAATTGTTCATAGCAATAGCACTGAGCTCCTGTACAGGTTCACCCTCACAATCCATAAAAATGATGATAGAAGCCTAAAACGGAAATTTACACATCTAAGGAAACGTTCTATAACATATTACAAAATGAAGAATTACATCGATGCTTTTCACGACAAAATACACAAATGATATGATGGCAACGAAGAAGTAAAATGTATCTAATAAGACCACGTCTACGACACTCAAAGCACATAAGCGAATTGTCATAGGGTAGAGTTAGGAAAGGACTAGCAATTCTCCTTCTTTGATTTGCGTTTTGATGTAGCATTCTTCTCCGACTTGCGCTTCGTACCACTGCTGTTAAGGATTTGATCAATTATGTCGTCCACGTTGGGTGGTTTCGGAATATATAGGATGGATTCCATATGCATGGAGAGAGAGGCTATTTTATTATCCTTGTGTCGACCATAATATAGCCCATTCACTTTGAAAAGGATATCCCAAGTACCTTCTCCGAGCTCATCACATCTGATGGGTATTGAATGATCTCCATCCTTCCTATAGTAAGTACACCAATGTGATACCGGTAGGCAAATGTGATTACCATCCCAAATCTTTCTATAGGGAGTATCCTTGTCATCTCTAGCCTTCCACTCTTGAGCAAGAGGAGTAGGAATGTCCATATTTAATGTCACGTACTCCTCAATAGTATCAAGTTGGTGGCGAATGTACGGACTCACGGGGATCAGTATGTAGTCCCCATACTGATTGTGCATTACCTTGACATCCGTGGAAGGGAGCATTCCCGTTTGGAGTACTACGCTATGATCATCATAACGCAAGGCTTGTTTAAATTTACGCTGTAGCGGTGTAGGATTATGTACCTTTGTTGTTTCTTCCACTGGTCTCAGCTGTAGATGATCTGACCGTAGCGAACCTTGTAACGTTTGACCGCCATTTTGTCCTACTAGTGCAGTAGATGGAGTAGATGCCTGAAAATGAAAAAAGATTGTATTAAGTTTACGTTCAAGGGAGGAGAGGGAGGGAAGTAGCGACTTACCATTTTAGTTGGATAATAGAACAGGGAACTAGGGAGAGAGAAAATGTGCGTCCGTCACTCGTGTGATTCAACGATGGAATGATTCTCGCTGTGGAAGGCTCGCTATTTATAAAGAAATGCTTGATTCTCATTGGATGATGATCCTCATTGGACAATAACATCAAGTTGATTCCAAATCTGGCATCCGTTTACCAATCCGATACTTCGTTTTGAAGCTACAGCCCAAAACGTCCCAAATTCTAACTCTGTCGTTTTTCACCAATGTCCCAAAATCTTAAATGGCGTCTCACATCTAAACGAAGGCAGATACGAACAAGCCGATTCTTTCACTGAATTTGTCTCACTCTTAGCTTTCAAACGAGCTATCGCACGACAAAATCCGTCCACTGGAAGCAAGCTGTCCAGGGGGGGGGACGTCAGCCGAAAATTTTTTCTCTCCGATTTCGCTGGAAACATCTTCCTAACCCAAAATTTCACGTAGATTCCGAATCTGGCCTCCGTTTTCTCATCCGATGCTTCGTTTGGGCGCTACACACCAAAAACATCACACACTATAGCCTCAAGACTAATCCTGGCGGTCGCCCACGTCAACCTAGACGGTCGCCCACGTCAACCAGGCGGTCGGACCAACTCACCCGAGTCTCACACTCTGTCGTTGCAGAGGGGGGGGACGTCAGCGAACATGTTGTGAACGTGGACCCACCTGGCCGGCACACCACGACAGACCACAACCTCTGTCGTTCCAGAGGGGGGGGGACTCAGACACGAAGCACCACGGCGGCCGACCACGACACTCTGCCGTGCCAGAGGGGGGGGGACGCAGCGATGGCCGCCATCTTGCGCGGTCCAGAAGTGGAGTTTTGCTTACTACTTCGGTTACCTGATCAAATTTCTTCTACAAGTAATTGAGCATGTTTCTGAGTTTCAGTATCAATTTGGAGTCAAAACTGGCATATAGAAAAAAGCTAGCCCAGCTTGAAGACAGCCATTTTCGGCGTTTTTGAGAAATCATGTTTTTTGAACGTCTTGTGTAGCCTCCAATATTCTAGTTACCGCCTAAGATTAGATGTAGCTCCGTTCTACATGCCAGTTACCTATTGAAAATCATGAAAAAATCCCTTTATGCCGAGCTGATGCTGCATGCAAAGTTTGATTGCGTAACGAATATACAGAAAAAGTTACAGCTGCGTGAAAATTCAAAATTTGAGAATTTTCAAATTTTGGAAAAAATTATATTTCTAAAATAGCTCTAGGTCCTGCTACATTCAAAATTGCAAGCTAATATTTCAGATTTGGTGCTTTCCAATGGATAGCAAACATATGTCCGAAAATCAGCAAAATCTGAGACTAAGTGCCACATGCCATTGGGTGAATCGTCGTATTGACCCATATATATTTGAATTTTTTGCATGTATCGGCAGCTTTAAGCCTAATTTCTACACAAAATATGCCTATTATTTGATTTGATCTTATTGAACACGTGATTCATAACGCAGACCTACTCATCTATCCATTCTGGCAATGCTAATTTAGAATATGTATGTTTCTACTGTAATTCTATTTAACGCGGTGGCATACACGGTATATGCCAGGCAGCTTCCTTCCATTTCTGTTTCATTTTATGAGCGAAAGCTCGTTTTTCGGATTATTTCTTTTTGGCAGAACAGAAATTAGAACGATATTCAATATTTGTGATGAGAAATCACCATTTTATCTTCGTCCATTTGGTGGGAAATTCAAACTGTTTTTAAATGGCGTGAAGAAAATTTTCATTTTGGTGAGTTAAGAAAAATTTTCATTTTTGAACTTTCATAACCTTTTTGCGTCCATATATGTTTGATTTAGCGTATTTTCTAAGGCTGTGCACCAATTCAATTGATGCTCAAATTTGACTTAGTTTAGTGCTAATGCGGCAATACGTACTGGAATATATCATAGGTGATCAGGGTGATCGCCATCGCTTAATTCGCTCTTGTGAAAGTCAGAATAAGTACAGTGGATCTTCGATTATCCGGATACCGATTATCCGGATTTCGATTATCTGGACGTAATTTCAGAATCCGTCCGATTCTCCGTGATTCCATCAAAACATGCATATGTACATACATGGAATCGAATGTTCATTTTAGCATTGCTCTCCTCTTTAGGTAACACATACACGAAGTACTCTTGCTTTACCAGCAATTAATTTTTGCTCAATGTGCGGTTCTCGCCTGAGTCAAATAATAGTCAAGCAGCTAAATGTTTGGAGCATTCTTAAGTAGGTTATCCATGCTAATCAAAGCTGGGATACACCTCTGATAAATCACTTTCAATTCATGGTCTCAGCTGACGGTCATTGTTTGTGTACGTGCATTTATGTGCTTTAATAGGAACGACAGTGAAAATATAGCAAACATGTACAATTGATGCTCATAATTTCATTAAACAGTCGAAGAATCGAAATCAAATATATCAAGTATCACATTCTAGGTAGATATGCAGGATGGATATGTGCATACAGATTATATGGATATATGCAGATCATATTCTACCGGGATTTTGGTATATAATCAAATGTCTTTGACCTAAGCCCACAAGCTTTTGCTAACATGGGATTTAAAAATTCGCTTATCCGGATCTTTGACTGACCTATTGGGTTTTGACCATCCGGATAATCGAAGATGCACTGTATATCTTATAAGTATATAAATACCTCAGCGATTCATGCGCTGTGTGATCTAATTAACAATGGAGAGGATGATGTTGTGATATAGATTTTGCAAAGCAATGAAGCACCTTTGTATAACCTCATCGCATTGCCAGTTGTTGCTTAATAACTGCGAACATGTGTGATGCAAGCTCAAAATTTTTTTTTTGATGATTGATGTTTTGCTTAGATATCATTGTTTTGCAGACTTATTTTAGTCGTTTGAAAAGACTATGTAATATTCAGTGACCAAAAACTTCCTTATCCCTGCAAGTTAACTTTTGGAAACAATTAGCCTACACCTTTTCCAGTCTATTTCAGATCTTTCCAAATGAATTTCAAACATAAGATGGAATTCAGATTTCTCTCATTGAATTTCAGATATCTGTTAGAAATTCAACTTTGAAAAGATCTTAAATTTAACTGGAGAACCTCCAATTCATCTGGAAATGTCTGAAATTCATTTGGATAGATTTGAAATCGATTTTGAACCATCTGAAATAGAAATGGAAGATGTGAAGTTTGTCCTCAAAGAAGATATCGGACAATCATTACTTTACTCATGACAGATATATTTAGTTTCCAAATACTTGTATCTCACGAGTTGACAGTCTGCCTGTCTGTGTGTTCCTTGGCTGTGCGGTAGTGTGCGCACAAATTATAGGGCCTACCAAAAACTAGTAACATTTTCAAAATTTCTCAAAATTTTCCAAAATCTTCCAATACTTTCCAAAGATAGATTTTTGGAAAACTTTCAGTACTACATGAGTCATTTCATCAAGAAATAATAGTGACCAAGATAGTGTACGGGAAGAATCACGTGCAGACGCACTGAGACAACGACTAGCGAGCGATTCGTATGTGTTTGAAATAGACATTTTAATTGTTACTAGATTGCTCATCGCATTAAGATTTTAGGTAAGTTTGGTATATTGTGCAAATTAGGCCTAGGCATCATTGATGGGAGTATTTTGTTTGATGAATTCATGATCACACATCTGTGTTATGATGGTGCGTCTGCATGCCTGATTCAAACTTTGCTAAAACATTCGCGTCATGATTTTTCGACTATTTTACAAATCAGGCCCAAATTTTGAAAATGTCTTATTTGCTCCGATTGATTTTAAAATATTTGATAAATTGCTGATTCCTAACAATTCTAACAGTAGTGTCAACATCTACTAAGCGCTTGAGCTAACATCAAGATTTTTATTAACATTTTTTCGAGGTGCTTGATAGATAGTTTATTAAACTTTGCAAAATTTGATAAGATAAATAGGTTTGAATGACGTGGATAATGAAAGCACTGCCGACCTGCTCCTAATGCAGCTCAACCTGTGCCCAAACGAAAAAAATGTCCTTCATTTTTTTGTAAGAAGGATGAAACGATTTCTTCATTGACTGTTCATCAAATGAGTTGTTTTCAACAGTTGAACATGCAAAACGGTTTCCGCTCAAGAGATTATAATTATACGAGCAGTTGAGTTTCACGGAAATGTCTTTGTTTTACTTAAAATCATCTTTCCTCGCGCTCTGCAACGATTGAGGAAGTAAACTGAGAACTTGTAAAAAGTGCTCATTGGGTCCCCCGCCACTCAAAGCTGAAGATCAAGAGAGGAGTCCAATTACGATGCAAACATGATGATATTTGACGATAAACATGTGGTCAAAATTCACAGCAGTTCACAGCAAAATTCTGCAGGCGTAGAAGTCAGGGAGGAAGTCAATCATTGACAAAATGTGCTGATATTATGCGGGAGTTGGAAGGTACATTGACGCTGGGCTTTCATCTGCTCATTAAATCTCGATATTTGAAAAACATGCGCGTCGTTTGAAAAGTTGAGAAGAGTCATCATGCACAGCTTATAGGAACTTCTTCAAGCAGATGGATGGCAGTCGATATGGACAGGATCTATAAATCATACGTGATGTACATGTAAAAACACATTTGTCACTCGTAAAATACCTGCGATTGTTGAACGGATGCAGGTACCTGTTCTCTGTGGGCCCTGAGAATACCAACTGCCGATCCTTCCATCTGATACCACTCCAAGTACACATGCCATCCACATGCAGATATTTCGTCATCAAGTTGAATTCCTTTTCATCCTTGAAAGTCAGCAGAGAGGATCCTCTGCGACGACATTCGGCATCCGCAGTGGTCCATATTTCACGCTTCTTATTGATGTAGATGCATCCAACCGACGGCACCTTTATCCACGGCAAGGGACATGTCACATTTATCAACGCACTCAACACGGTGTTCTTCACGAAAGGTTTCATGGCATTGACCGTGTCATTCTTGAAAACTGCTGTCACTTGGCGGCTCAATTTAGTCAATTTCTTCTTCATCACAGACGTCTCTTTAAAGTGCTTTCTCCTCGACTTTGATCTCTCCTTCATCTCACTCCTCAGGTCCTTCACTTGGGCCGTTATTCCATTCAACTCCTTCTTCATGTCCTCCATCAACTTGCTGTTTCGGACCGTGTGACTCCGCAGGTCCTTCACTTGGGCCGTTATTCCACTTAATTCCTTCTTCATGTTCTCCATCAACTTGCTGTTTCGGACCGTGTGACTCCTCAGGTCCTTCACTTGGGCCGTTATCCCATTCGCGAAAGTCAGAAACAATTTCTTCATATCAGCCATTTCTTTTCTGAGGTAGTCAAACCTCTCCTCACTATTTGTTTTCGTTTCCCTTCGCTCTAATTCAAACTTTGATAGGACTGCTTGCTCTTCCTTTCTACGTTGAGAGTCCACAAGATGTCGCGTCTTGTCGACCATTTTTCTTACCGCATCTTGTACGTAATGCACAGGAGGATCCTCTCCATCTGCATAGCCGAGGATTACCAAAGAAGCGAAGACAATCTTCAACATGCACATCATCTTCATTCAGAGACGATGACTGTGTTGTAGAATTGAAATTCAAAGCTTGTAAAGGATTTAAATACCTTTTCGCTGTTTTCCAGGTCTTCGTCTTATCGGGATGGGACAGAATGATGTAAATATTGATGTCAATTCTAATTTCCGAACACGACTTGGGTTGCTCATCGAGGTTTCAATGTATCTACTTGATGCAATGATGACTGGTTTATTCAACACTGATTGAATTATTGTCTCAATCTACCAAAGAAACGGAGACAATCTTCAACATGCACATCATCTTCATTCAGAGACGATGACTGTGTTGTAGAATTGAAATTCAAAGCTTGTAAAGGATTTAAATACCTTTTCGCTGTTTTCCAGGTCTTCGTCTTATCGGGATGGGACAGAATGATGTAAATATTGATGTCAATTCTAATTTCCGAACACGACTTGGGTTGCTCATCGAGGTTTCAATGTATCTACTTGATGCAATGATGACTGGTTTATTCAACACTGATTGAATTATTGTCTCAATCTACCAAAGAAACGGAGACAATCTTCAACATGCACATCATCTTCATTGCGTAGGAGAGGCGATGCGTGGGTTGTAGGAATTGATATTCGAGGCTTTTAAATGATTTAGATATTTAGATTTAGATGTATTTCGGCCGCTTTTCAGATCATCATCGTATCTGGATGGGACAGAATGATGTAAATATTAATGTCAATTCTGATTTCCCAACACGACTTGGGTTATTTATCGAAGTTTCAACGTATCTACTTGATGCAATGGTGACTGGTTTATTCAACACTGATTAATAATGAATTATTGGCATATGAAAGAAATGTATCCGCTCATTTTCAGCTTATATCTGCTAGATTTTAGAATTTTTTCAAAAATGAATTATTTTGTACTAATTGAATCATCTAATACAAAGTAAATATAGATTCGATAAAATTTCAAGTTTTCAAGAATCATGGACGTGCTCATTATATAGCGTTGGCTTTCGTCTCAGTGACGCACAGAAAGTCACAGCGGTACCTCCACAAAACCCTTTATAGCATGATGTATAGAACTGGCTACCATCACGAGTGTTTTGAAACTTATTTCGAACCACTGGGTTAATTTAACAGATAGACATAGTCCAAAGAAATCAGATGATTCTCTTTGAAACACCCTATGTATTACACGTAATTCAAAGATTTTTATGCGATGTATAAGTAAGAAGTACCCAGAAATTGTGATAAATGCTAGATGATAATGTATGTTATTTTCATAAAGCGAAATTAATTTATGTGTGGGATATATATAGAGGAACATGTTTACAGAGTAACTGTTATTACTAATTGTTTACTATTTCTAATTGTTATTACTAGACAGCGACAATTTAGGTGAATCAACAAAAACGAATTTTTTACCTAAATTCCGGATATTTTGTAGAAACACCTAAATCCCCTAAATACTGTCATTACGACAAAAACTTGCTATTTGATTAACTCATCAACATGTACTCACATTGGAAAACATTGAGAAAATCGTGGTAACGAATTACTTTTATAATCGGAATAATGAAAACATTGTTGAGTGATTCTGGGAAGTGCCTCATGTTTCTGGTCAGAGTTTCCAATTTTTTTATATACATTTATATTTTTTTAGAGTTTATATTGCATTTGAAATACGAGTAATTTTGATCTGTTTGAAACATACACAATTGCACAATTGAATTGTCAGTATGCATTTTGAAACATGTATACATTGTTGCCAATGTTTGATCTGTGCAGCTGTTATAGCTTGAAAAAAAGTCGTTGCGAATCGCGATTAAGTCTTTAAATCTAGGACTTACTTGTCATTTTCATTTCCCCAATTCTTTCTTAAGCTTATGCGTAGATTTTGTCGCGGTATTTGTTTACAAATTAGTTACCGAAAAACGCACAATTTATGAAAATAAGCAAAAAAATACCATTGCTCTCAATGAATTTAGATATTTAAATTGATTTTTGATTTACCTAAGTGAAGAACCTAAATTTGTAAAATTATTCACCTATGAAAACATAAAATGACAAAAATATTCACCAAAGATGTCTGCGTACAGTTATTACATTGTTATGATCTTTGTCAGTGCGCCAGATTCTGCTAGGTGCACTCAGGATCGCAAATTTTGGTTAAAGGTGGCTTCGACATCACCTGATTTAAAAATAAATGCACACTATATCAAAAATAATTTTAAAGCAGCATGTGAATTCTGCACGAAATTTTTCAGTAAATATACTACTGTTCAGGACATAAGTAGTATTCAAAAACAAACTTAACATGAGAAGTTCCAGAACTTGTGTCACGAAATCATGAAGCGGTTAGCCATGAAAGCCAATCCATCGTCATTTGGGAAGAAATGTTAGTTAGTTTTAATGAGTAGGTTTCACAAAGAAATTTAAAGAATTGCTGCTTGCGGTTTACAGTGTGAATTTGGAATTATGCAGAATTCATCTTTTACCTTAAAATAGCGCAAGCTTGTGAATTGTGAAAATTTCTCTCCCCATTCGGGACACATCGCCCTATGATGCTCAAGCTCTCGTTGCGGTCCCTCCCATGGGTCCTTATCCTAATGGCCATCCCTCATACCCCTTGCAAAATATTCGTGTCGCAGGCAATGTAAAGGTTGATTGTTGCGCCAAAGTATTAGGCGAAAAATATTCGCATCCCAAAACGGCTGAAACGCAGCTGATCCGTCGAAAGATATAGCCATAGATATAATAAGCTCATTAGGTTCCGTCTCAATATCTACGATTGCGGAATGCGAGATGTACTAAATGACAAGGGAATGACATGGTTGTAATCACAATTAAGCGAACAATTCTGAATGGGTAATTTGACTATTGCGTTTACTGTATGTTTCCATCTGGTAGTAGTAATCGAATTTTGGCAACTCTGATTTTGTCACATCTAGTTCCAATTTGCAAGTTGCCAGTGGTGCTCCTCAAGGGTCTTTGCTGGGTCCATTTCTATTTGTGCTATATTGCCATGACATTAAACCTGCTTGCACAGATTCTTCATTAAGCTCCTTTTACTTTTGAAGTTAGCTATACTTCTAAATTGCTTGGAGCTTTCTGGAACGATCGTTTAAACTGGTCTGCTCACTTCAAATATTTGTACAGAAGTTGTTCGATCAAATTGTAATTTTCGAGAATTTTAAAAGAATATTTTGATCACGATAATTTATGGGAAATCCTTCATGTGACTTTGGAGAGTTCCTTTTGTATTGTACACCTTTATTCGGTACATTGAATGGTGAAGTGAAAATGATCATTAACTGTATTTATAAACGTGCCAAACGAATCATCTGCTTGAAATTTTGTTGCTGTGGCAATGATGTGTCTTCTTTACATGACATGTCTTAAGATCCATCAAAAATATTTTCAGAAATGTGAAATCCATGTTGTTCAACATTCAAAGATAAATAATGTATTTGATCCGTTCTGCATGACTGATTTAACTTATAGCAGCATACATACAGTGTAGAGTGGGAATATATAGGTAGAGTGTCGACTCAAAAATGTATATGTATAGGCCTACAGTGAAAATTTTTATATCAGAAGATTCACTTTTTTGCGGAGATTACGTTCCCGTGGTCCAAAAAATTATTTGAGCACTTTTGAAAAAAAAGTCAAAATTTGCCAATTCATATACTACCGAGATGACTCTCCTATACACGTAGCATAAAACAAGTTGGATATCAAAAGAAATGAATATTTGCTAATCAGCATTCTAACAAAGCTAAAATCAAGCTGATTTATCAATGGAATTTCATGAATTGTATTATAATGAAAGTCTTCATGAAAAAGTCACGATATTTTTCGTGCTTTCTTGGCTGAAATTTCAAGTTTCTAATTCAATTTTCACCGACATGATTACATGATTCGATCACTGAATTCATGCCTCATTTCTTGAATCTGAATAATGATGTGGACCCATCTATATCTTTCAAAGTTAATTGAAGTCATTGTCTTTGCTTATGTGATTTTGCTGTGCCAGTGATATGATCAGGTTGCCTGTGATATGATCCCGCTTAAGAAAATACCCTTGAGGTTGAGCAAGAAAGTAATAGGAATCCATGGAATTGCTAATGTAGCAAACATTAAATCTCCAAGGCTGTCATGAGAACCTATGAAATACCATCATTCCTTCTGCATTACAATCATGATCAGTCAATTCCGTTGCAATTCCTTAAAAACTGCAAAAATTTGCATTCAACCTTGAGTTCATTTAATAAAATCGAAAGTGTATACACATTGGGGATTTTATAAATGCGGAGTCACCACTCTACCTAATATATCTACTCTATAGCATCATATCCTAACTCCTTGCAAATGTTCACACATAATTTGTGATTCTCATTTTGAAATATACACATACTTTCTTTCCTTTCATATTCTTGTCGCATATCAAGTCTTCCCGCAGATATACCTATGAAGAAGTTTCCTTTTTCTTCACCTATGGACCGATTATCGACTGAGAATGGGTCGAGACTGAATGATTGATTGAGCTTGTATTGTGTAGTGAAGTCTGAATTGACCAAGAATTTTCAGTGCCAATATCTGCGATGGAAAAAGTGCAACGACACACCAGAGTAAAGAGTTGAAATCCTGTTGAGAGATAATACATGCATCCATCGCGCGCATGGGCATGATAAAATCTTATATCTCTGATGTTTCATGTTTGCTCATAAACCAGAGAAGCATTGCTAAAAAGCGCACTTGCAAACAAAAAAGATTCAATGGAATAATTGGTGTTCTAAATGACTGTGAAATTCAGCGATCAGTCCACCATCCTTATGAGATCGTTAGATATATGACATTATTTGACCTCTTCTCTACGTTAAACCTATTAAGTGAATGTTAAGAAGCAAGGCAAATTTGCATCAATAATCCGGATGCCAGAATTATGTGGTATGTACACCATAATTTGGCTACTGTGAATCCACGCGTCTACCGAGTTCTATCCGGTTCCGCCATGATATATAAATATAAACATCAAGAAGTGCAAAGTCAGAATAAGCTATCCAAAGACGAAGACTATTACTGAAGTTTTGTCGCAAATATTTTCTTCTTCTCTTACAGATTTCTAAAATTATTTGAAAGCTGACTAAAGCCGTCTTCGTCTAAACAGAGAACACGATGTATAGTAAATATTATTACAGATTACATTAATCTGATAAGGGATCTCCATTAACAGCATAGGGTGGGATAGGCAGTCGAACTGGCTGCAGTCTTTCTCCTGAGCACATTTACGACGATCACAAGGACGTTCGCTCATTTTGTTTGATGATTGTATTGTGCGATTAATTTGTCGTTCAAACAAGCATGACTTTCATTTGTCAGTTTCATAGCTCATATTGGTCGAGTGACAACTCACCATTCTCTCCTCAGTGCACTGGGCAGAGATGTTTTGTGATCGAGCTATGTCCTTGCTTCCTAGCTCTCTGACGTCAAGTATTATGTATTTCACTGCTGATTGGCGTATGGAAATCGATACCCAAATCGATGGGAAAATGATAGATTTCTCAGTACCAGAGCGTCTGCTTGACTTCGGATTTTTTACATGTTTTGAGATAAACTTGCAAGGCTACCACAATTCCCCTTTAAGCTATGCAAATTTACGGCTGAACTTTGTTGTTCAGTGTATTTCCTTCATAAATTTTATATTCAAATAATGCTTAATTTTAGAATTTACGCATGCATGTGTGACATACACGTGTACATTTTGTTGTATGCCTCTGTATTTCAGTATATAGTGTGTGAAAACCTGATAATTCTAGAAATGAGAAATTCTGGAAGGATGGAGTTTTCAATTAGCCGGTGAAAGTTACATGCATTGTTGACTTTTATGCATGATTTTTGGAAAAGTCAGCTATGAGAGTAGTTTTCTATTTCGATGTTTTATGCATCATTCTACTAATTCTTGTCAGTCCCCCAATTGCGCACTGCTATTTAGGAGTGACATAAAATGCAAAAGTGTTAGTGACATAAAATTCAGTGAATTGCTTTTCTAGAAAAAGTATGGTAGCAGTCCCTGAATGTGGGAAACTTTGTCAAATTGCTAACTGACTGTCAACCATGCGGCTTCATGTAAGATAGTGGACATGTTCTGTATAATACGTCAGGAGATGATTATCTCCTCTGATGATTTGAAAGAGAGTTGCTATGTCAAAGAGTTGTTGCGTTCCTTGTCAACGAGTGTAGACTATGAATTTGACCAGAAAAGGATTAGTGCTCAGATTGGCGGGTGCTTGCCTCCATGGAGGGGGAGTTGAACCGGCTATTGCGCAATCGATGTCGTTTATGGGGGTGGGGGTTCAACAGCGTTTGCGGGACCGTTTATTGGGGGGAGGGAGGAGAGGCTCAAAATCTAGAAAAAAGCGATTGCTTTATTCATGAGAGGCCCTTAAATTAAGAGCACGACTTTTGCATGCTTTGTCCTCAAGCCATTTCCTATTCTTCATGTCTATTCACGTGTATCCATTATCATGTTTGTGATCGGCGATGTATGCAAATATGTGGATAAATGTGAATAAAATTGGCTAAGAGGCTTGAGTTTCACGATATTAGGAGGTTTGGCATATCTGATTGTATCTACAATCATAGAAATAGGTACATGGACAAGACCTGATCACATGCAATGCAAAACAAAATGACTCTTGACTTAGTATTTTTCGAGATTTTTCGAGTTTACGTGTGTGTTTTCTTAACCCTGTGCGACAAGAAGAGCAGCAAAGTAGAACTCGACATGCGCGCAGATTCGTAGTAGGCATAGGGTGCACATCATCGTATGATAGTCTCATTTTCGGCCTCGTTCCCTGCAGGAACTCGCTCTGACTGCTGCAGCTACCCTGAAAAATGCAATTGATTCAAGAAATCCGACACTTCTGCAGAGGATTAGAGCAGACTTACACATTGAAAGGGTCGTGTGAGGTTATCTAAAATCTATCAGGTGTGTAATAGAATTAATATTAGTTCCTTGAGCTAAAACGTGAAATAAAATTCTACAAAATGTGCATCCAAATTATTTGACTATTGTTAATGAGGTCATCAACAGGAACTTGGTCAGGACGATCGCGTTTCGACCGCTAAATCCTGGACGCTCAAACCCGACTAAGCGCAGTCCTGTACATTTAAGATGCACAGCATCAAAAATTAAATTTATGAGAAAAATTAGCATCTATCAAAAAAAATAGTCACGATTGACTGATTGACTGAAATGCACCTCAGGCATTTGAAAGAGGGACAAAGTCCAGCCAGTAGAGTATGAGCAAATGCAATTGATGGTTTGACATGGGAAAAATCAATTGCTTTTTCTCAGCATTATTAAATATTTTTGCCTCGGAGTTGCGTACGAGTGTTCTGGTTACACTTAAATGATACCAAACATCCGTCATTTTAGATTTGGCATCATGAAAATTGGATTTTGATGAACTGTGAGTTGCTGCTCTATATAATTGGCTGTAAGCTATATGCCTTTGGGCACATGTGTAGGATGATAATACATTTCGGGTAAGACAAAATGTGAATGAGAAGGTTTAAACCAAAGCTTGGATTATAATTATATGGAAGAGGCCCTGACTGGTAATTTTTAGATTCTAAATTGTTATCGTCTATATGTTTAAATTTCTAAATTCAGGAATTTGACGTTGTGATTTATTTTAATCTCTAGCTATATGCTGGGATGATGACCATTTAAGTATACAACATAACTTTCAAAATCACTTGATTTGTGAATCCAAATCCGAAATATATCATCTAACACAAATTTTTGGTTTTAGTGGACAATAAAGCAATTTGTTCCCATCAGTTCTTGAATATGCTGCAGGAAGAGCCATGCAACAGCAACTGCAGGCTTTCCCATACAACAGCAACAGCCAGTAAAGCAGTCTGTAAAACACGCAGTCAATAAAGCAGACAACAATACAACCGACAATAAAGCAGTTTGCTCCTAGCGGCATGTGAGTGTTTGACAGCTATTAAGTAAATGAATAATATCAACACCCTTGATTCCACGGCCGCACTCATCTGACCCAGGAATCGAACCGTAATCCGTAGTGGACACGAGCCCCATTTTCTTCACTAGGCCACACCTACGGTACAAAAGGAGTGCGAGCGAAAGCAGTAGTCATCTCTAAGTGATGTCGACCGCTTATTGTCATGTTATTTTTGACAGAATATCACCAGCATTCATTTTGTAGTGAGACAGCATATCAACATGTCATTCGAATGCGTCACACCGCAGATCGACAACAGAGGATTCTTTTCTACCGTCAGCATGGCCTAGTGAAGAAGGTGCCAGTTCGTCTCCACCGCGGATTTGGGTTCGATTCCTGGATCAAGCAAGTGCATTTAGGAAATCCAGGGTGTTTTTCATCGACTAAATACTTGTCATTCTTTTTTTGATGTTTAACATACTACGACAGACCTTTGTTGTTTAGCATCACTTTCATTTGTGTCAAAATCGTTTGGTCTGGTCTCTTTTCATCCGGGTTTTCTAGAAATAAATCAGAGAGGAGATTAAATGTTTCTTGAAAAGTCACCACAGTGTACAGCGACCCGACGTCCTGTTGCCGCCAAGTGTAAATAAAAAAGCATTATCAGGAAGATCAATCGTTCAGAGTATGGCTATCATATGAAAGGTACCATGCAAATAACTCTCAGATTTTTGTGCAATAGGCTTCAATAAATAGTCTCTGCTAGATAATGAGAGGAGTTGACTTCAGTTTATCAAGTGCTTGAATGATTCGAAGCCTATTACTTTTTAAGACAGAATCGTTAATTTGTGAGTAAGTACCTTGTTGACTTAGTTGTCTGTTAATCTCATCTCTGCAAGAATTGGTAGACATTATTGTCCCCCTTTGCCCTTTGTCGACAAGTTGGAGTAGTGATCTCTTCATCTTGCAGTCGTATTATTTATTTTCTTTAATGTTGATTTAAGCTATCGTCAGAGATACAATCCAGACAATTTTTCATAATTGGGAAAGTAGAGGCTACAATTTCTTTAGACAAAGCTTTATTTTATTAGGGACAACATTTGGATATTGTCATTATTTCATAGAAAAAACCCAAATATATTTCTGTTGTAGTCATTTGAACGAGGCCATTGAAATGAATTTTGCCAATGGAATTTGCGACTGTATTCTCAAATGTAGATGTATTATTAACTATATTTTCATGCGGACAGTGTTATGGGACATGAACAAATTTGGTGCTGTTGTTCAGTAATGAAGATGATCAAAGGTCTTGGCTAATATCATCATGCTAGAAAGTTCAATTCTGGATAGTCTTCTTCCTGTAGAAAAAAATATGTAAAATGACAAAGAGATCACTTTTCGACTCATCTGATAGCGCATTCGAATTTGTTTTATTGTAGGGATCAGGAGGGGGAATGGAAAGATAATCAACTTGTAAATATAAAGATATCTTCGAAGTCCTCACATAATAAAAGAGAGAGAGAGAGAATGCGGTTATTGGCAAAATTCAGACTGTGAGATCAGGAAAGCCAAACGTTAAAACATTGATTATATTCAACCGTCTGTAACATATTTTCTAAATGCATCGTATTTCATTACAAATGCGTTTATATTTCATTACTTTTAATTGAACAGATGAGGACTACATCACATGTGAGATCACAAAGTTACTACAGCTGTCAACATCTCCTCTGGCCACTCTGCGCTTCAATGGAAAATTGAATGAAGCTCGGATGCAACCATTCTTCATCATCGCAGCCATTCGGCTCAATCCGATTCTGTTCTGATTAGAAGTTCATATATTCGAAGTGACATCAAACTTCATAAAAGCATTTCTCAGATCCTCTAGCAACGTCAAAGTCTGTACAACAAAGACAAACAATCCAAAGAAATCGCTCAACGCAATGGAACATCATGACAGCAATCACTATAGAAAGCATTACTCAGTTCATCACATTCTGCTCACAGGAAGCATGCGAGAAACCTCAAGAATGTGCTGGCCAGGTATTCTTCCGACATTGGATTCTGAAGTACGTATTCGACGCTGCAGGGCGCCGCCCTACCTCGTTGTCAGTTCGGGCCGCGCGCCACGCCACTATGTCACCAGCACGACGCATTAACGAGGCTGATGTGACATTGCGCAAGAGCAAGCAGTCTCTACTTAGACCTACAATGTTCTGTTTGTAAATTAAATCTAATCTGAGAAGAAATTAAGAGGAGGCCCCACGCAGAATGCACCATGCTACTGCCACCGGTGTGCGGTCAATGAATATTTAAGGCGCAGGTGACAGACACGGACATCAGTTCAAATCACAAATCATGTCTGAACGCAAGGCCGTAGTCAAGAATGCTGACATGTCCGAGGACATGCAGCAAGACGCTGTAGAATGCGCCACCACAGCTTTGGAAAAATTCAACGTTGAGAAGGACATCGCTGCTTACATCAAGAAGGAATTCGACAAACGTTACAACCCCACATGGCACTGCATTGTTGGCCGCAACTTCGGCAGGTGAGTTTCGATGAATGTCACATCTAGGGCTCTTGCATTTTCTACTGTCCTGTAGTAGTTTCAATTACCTCATTCCACACTTCTTCGTTCTTCCCTGTTCTATATTCTGTTAACTGTTCCCTTCTCTCTCTCTCTCTCTCTCTCTCTCTCTCTCTCTCTCTCTCTCTCTCTCTCTCTCTCTCTCTCTCTCTCTCTCTCTCTCTCTCTCTCTCTCTCTCTCTCTCTCTCTCTATCTCTCTCTCTCTCACCCTCTCTATCTCTCCTTCTCTCTCTCACCCTTTCTATCTCTCTCTCTCTATCTCCCTCTCTATCTTTCTATCTCTCACCCTCTCTATCTCTCTCTCTCTCACCCTCTCTATCTCTCCTTCTCTCTCTCACCCTCTCTATCTCCCTCTCTATCTCTCCTTCTCTCTCTCACCCTCTCTATCTCTCTCTCTCGTGTCTCACACCATTGTTGCTATCTAGGTAATTATTTTGACTTTTTGTATTTTGTCTTTCAGCTACGTCACCCATGAGACGAAGCACTTCATCTACTTCTACATGAACCAAGTTGCTGTCCTCCTCTTCAAGTCCGGATAAATGGAGCCGCAATATTTCGGATCGCAACATATCATCTTGTGATAGCTGATATTCAATTTTCAATAAATATTTTTACAATTTTTATATCTTTTTTAGCTTGCTGTTTTGCATTGTTAACTAGATAAGGGTTTTAGGAATTCCCATGATTGCAATTTTGAAGCATATAATCTATCAATTAAGAAGGCATAACTTGCTTCTTGGTTCGCCAGGAGGGAAAGCTCAATGAAAGATATTATTTGATAGTTTCTGTTTATAAAGCTTATATTCAATCATTTATAACGTAAATTCATTTCATATTCAAAGAATAGAGTACATTAAATGAAAGAGCTTTAAAGATATGCGGGTAAAACATGTAGCTACATTAGATTTAGATCAAAAGTGAAATTTGTGATATTATTTGATTAATCATTAAGCTTGAGAAACCAGGCGTCAAAATGAATTCTTGATTTCGGAGTCACGCTTGTGATTAGTCATCGGAAAAATGTCTCAGGTTTCACAACTTTTCATTCTAATTTGATTAATAATTCTAGAAGTTATCATTTAATATTCATGAATCATTCTGATTTATTTGATTAATGCCGTAAACGATCTGATTCCAACAATGGTTGTGTCAATTGAGTTCCATGACGCTTGAGTATTCTGTAGAAAAAAGAGTCAAAGGTCATGCGATGACAATAGTTCCAAGTCTACCCTTACTAAAACTCAAAAGTGATATGTCTACTTTTATAGAGCCTGATTGATAGCAACAGCAAGTTATATGCAGTAATAACAAGTAAAAAAACGCTGTTGAGGCAGAGTGTGTATCTAATAACATTAACGAAGATTCACAGCGTAGCCTTTAGTTCAATTTGAAAAATTCCTGATAATTTGGATAAAAGAACTTCTAAATTTCTTCATAATCGGCTTCAAGCAGGTACAAAGCTGGATATTATTCATTTATCCGTCACAGTGATGGCGAAATTTGTGAAGAAATAATAAACGCGTCCTTCATGAGTTGCTAAATTGATAATATAATAATTAATATGTGCTTCAGACAATGAGCATCTGTCTTCAGCTGAAGATTTAAGAAAATTATTATGTTTTCCTTGAGATTCTTGTTATTCTCGTTAGAATTACAGCATAGAAATTAGCAAGTACCGGTCCGATAAAACAAGTTGTGAAAATTAGGAATCATCCAATTGAAGTCTTTCAATTATTTCTAGAATAGCACTGAAATTCTAAATAAGAAATTTCATGAATAGTTCGCAGTCAAATCGTTGTTCCATTTTCAGGGTAGCATTAAAACATGTTACTAACAAAAATTGTTGACAATCTTACATAGACCTATGTTAAGCTTTGAAACTATTTCTTTATTGCGGCACTTGGAAATCACAAATAAATCTCCAATGTGATAATATTTGGATGCAGAAAATTTAATCAACGATTATTTCCTCAATCACTGACAAATTCATTCATCATCACAGGACCAAATATTGCGATGTCGGACAAATAATTGCGGATCTTTTGAGTAAAGGTCGATAGCAACCCATGTAGCTCTGTCCTTTAGATAATTGGTAATCGCATCTCCTTCCTCAGTGCTAACTTTCCATCCGTGCAATTTCACGAGGTACTAAGATCTAAAAAGTGTAGAAACTTCATTTAAAGCTTTCAGAAGGAATGCGTCATTACTCCGGCAGATAAGGCCGCCAACAATTTTGTCATAGTGTGTAAGAAGTTAATACCTTATTGTCCTCTTGAACGAACTAGGCTTTGACATTGGCAGCTTCTATGCTGTTGGTAATGCGCACCGATCATCTCTTCCATCGATGACATTATTACCGAACATTGCACCGCCCTCAAGGCATGAATTGCCACTCTTTGCAAGTTTATGATTTCTCCACACTCTATACGAACACCCAGGTTAAAGACTCCTTAAGAGAGGCTTATGTGACATAATATTTAGCAGTTCCAAGAGCTTCTTCATCTGCATTAGTTATTATAGAACCTTCTTCTCGAATAAGAAGTAGGCCTACAGAGGATATCACTGCTGGTCCAAACCCAAATCCTCACTGCTGTTGATTTCACGTTAGATAGCACTTTTCGTGCCCTCGGGGGGACTTGTCTTTAAAACAGTTCGGGGCATGGGTGGGACTTCCAGTTCCCTCTTAGCTGATCTCTTCTTAGCATACAGGGAGTTTTAGTCCGTGAAGGGGCTTCTAGCGAGTACGAGATTTGGCTTGGCCATACTTCTCTCGCACACCACAAGGTATGTTGACGACATCTGTGTATCTAATTACAGGCACCTCAATAAGATCCTTCCTGAAATCTACCTGATATACCTCTTGGCTAGCAGAAGCGGTGATAACAGCAAATGCGTGAATTATTTGGACGTTAAGATATAAGATTGTGGCCAATACATCACGAGGGTTTACCATAAGGTTGATGAGTTCAGCATCCCAGTGTTGATATATACTTCCCCGCAAGTAATATGACCATGAACACTGACTTGGACTTTGCTGCCCAACTCATCAGGTTCGCTAGGATTTCATCTGATGCTTCCGCCGTCACATCAAGAGTTAAGATCTTCAAGGAAAAAGGTTGCAAGGTTAATCCACTAATAAATTCTTGCATAAAGTCCTTCTCGAAAAATAGGTTCCTCGTTTATTAGTTTGGTTGTTTTTCGCCTCGCCAAATAACCTCTATCATAGGAATGTTAGACTAACAACTATTATCCAGATTCTTATGTCTAGTATTGTTCTCTTAATTCCAAAATATTTTTTCGGTTAAGTTCTAGCTATGCTTTCTGATGTTTGGAGAGACCTTCCTTATCGTTCATTTGATATGGTTGACCTAATCCTGCCATGTGGGACACTTTGGATGTTATGGGCCGAAGCCTTGCTTCTTGCAGCCACATGGCTCCTCCCTGATGACTCCGTACATAGCGATCTTATTTGGGATTCTTATATTTCATGATTTTCACTATTTATAGTTTTTTTTCTTTTCGTCATGTCTCATGCCGAGCTCTCATTTCAGCTTTTAATTGTAAGTAAAATTGATTATAAATTTTGAATTATTTCCCATTCCTTTCAAAGTTGGGTCGACTAGCCATTATACGTATCGCGTTTCCTACTCTGTACTGCGGTAAGTTACTCTATGTTGCTAGTATTAATTTATATTCATCCACTCTTGACTTTAGGCTACCTAATTATTTACACGATTTTCCACTAGGATAATTGGCATCTTCCATTTCCTGGATTCTTCGAATTTTTTTCCGTGTCGTGTTTCAATTTAATTTCAAATCACTTTTTTCAATCCTGCGAGAATAACTAGGTAACACGTTTCAGTAAAATAATGAAAATACAATTACCTGTATCTTAGTATATATTAATTGAGTGACAATAACTCTCGGACATGGCAAAGTCAACTATGGAACACATGACAGCCTGCATCTTTTTGAGGAATTTTGATTGACGATTAGAATTTTCTCAGTGTGTTCATCCATGTTATTCATGTTTTTCAAGTCGCATTAATGAGCGCTAATGGGATGCATGAATTTTAAGACCGATTTAAGATCAGAAATGATGGCAATAAATCAGGCAGCAAAGCTCTCATTTTTTCTACTTATTTCTCATATACATTTTCATCTTTTCAAACATCACGTGACAGACCTATTTCTATTTATGTATGTACACATGTACGTCATAATTAAATAGATGAAGGAAAAGTGAATTTTTCTTCTGCTCAGTTTTGCTCCAAAAAATAGAATGCAAAGTAAAAGTAAGTCAACTGCCTTGTGTTCAGATTTAAAGTCATGCTGTACTTTCTAATTAGGAAAACAATTGGCTCCTACCCCTCAAAGAACATGTAGTCACGTTGCCATGTGGGAAATTAAAAACTAGGTGTAACCACACTGTTGCATCTGCAATTCTGACGCACAAGCACGGATTTCGTGAGAAATGAAATATCAAAAATTATCATCAATCCATGATAGTACGTGACATGAGTTCTACGCGTTTTCAAGTGAATGAACTATTTGACAAGAAGGTGATTTTCGATAGATATCACCACTTATTTATGACATATTTTGGATCTAAGAACTTAAGGTCTCCGCAGAGATCAGGTCTCATCAACGCAATGATTAACTTTATACGCAACCTTCCTCGAAAATTGTCTGGTATCTGGTTGGCGACGTTCATGAGTGTTAATGAACTTAGTAAGTCACTTTGCATTTTGTAAGTGATTTTGAAGACTTTAGAAATGTGTCTTCCAGCTTCTGATTTGCGAGCACTTCGCTCCTGTTTTCATGCATATACTTAGCTTTCATGAATAATTTACGAAGTCGCTATCTTTCAAGCAAAATTTGATAAGACTACACATCGGAGGATAATTTGTGGGGTGATCTCCACAGCAATTCAATTAACCTGTAGAGGTGCCGGAAGAGTTGCCGTTGACAGAGCGATTGAAAACAAGGAACCAATCACAAGTCAGTTGTGCTGAGCAATAAGGAGTGACACAGGCCTTCATCAACGCTTCTTTTGACTCGTCTGACTGCCCGTGTGGATAGAGTATTTGTTTAGCTTTCTGGCAGACTTGCGGTCGTGAAAAATGAATGTCTGGGTTTATTTGTCCTCAATTATTCAACAAAGAACTAAGGAACTGAGAAATCTCTTTTATGGATCTCAAATATTCTGAAAGAGCACCTCAACATGAGATTTTGAAATGTTTACTTAAAAAGTAAATTCATATTCTTTTGAATAGACTACAAGTCTCATTTTTCACTTTGGAATTGGCCGCACCGCACACTATAGAAATTTTAGAAATGTCATCTTATCTAGCAAAACAAAGCTGTGAATGCAATGTTTATTCATCGAGAAAAACACGCAGTTCAAGTCATTTCAAAGCAATAGTACAAGCAGCTGGATTCCATTTCGGAGGATTCACTGATTGCTGGAAAGACAAAGAAAAAGACTGATAAAAATTGACGCTCATTAAGCAGCAAATATACTGCTCATTTCTTAATCACATTAATGATTATGCAACAAAAGTGAGGAATTGGATAAAAATGCCCGAATCAGAATTGCACTCAGCAAAAGGGAAAGGACCTTAAATCTGTCTTTCGAGCATTTAACCCTTAACAAAAGGGATCCCCTCACGAAAATTTTTCATGACACCTCATGAAATGTAATGCGGATTCATGAGATTTTATGAGAGCTCATGACGTTATGATGAGTCTCATGATATTCTCACAAGAAAATTTTTAACTCAAGATGTTCTCATAAAGCATCTTATAAAGCAGTTCTTATAAAGAATATAATGAATGGTAATGAGAACATTCATGAGGATAATGTCTCATAAATCGTTCATGGGAAAATCATGAGCATTCATGAGGTTTTTGTGAAAATAAGTTTATAAGTAGTAAGGTATGCATGATAACCGCGAGAGAAAAGAGTCATACGAAAGCTTTGTCAGTCGATAAGAATATCCAAGTTTAGTCAATAACGGATAAAAAGCAACAATATACAATATATCACAGCGACCTGCAACAGCCTTTTCGACATGATGCGTATATAATTTGATTTTACAATTACCGCTAGCATGCAAGATGCTGAAAATAGAGACATATACAATCACAGATCAACATCTAGAAACCAAGATACATTTGTTGCGAAGACTGAAAATCATTGTGAATATGGTGTGGGAATGCTCTGAGGCAACATGGCGAGGCTAAGAAAGTCTGAATAACTAAATGACAGAAAAATAATTTCAGATGAATGAAGAAGCAACTTTTGATTTATTAATGAGATTCTAATGAAAAACTCATGAAATGTGATGAGAAATTTCATGCGAAAACGTTCCAAATCCGCATGAAATTTCATGAGACATATATGAGAAAAAGTCATGAGGAATTTTGTGGGCAATCCTTGAGTTCGAAAATATCAATTCTCATTTTACATGCAGAACTCTGAGTTCGAAAACACAGTACTAAATTTTCATTTTCGTGCTCATTTAACTCTTTCACCCCGGAGTCAAACATCATGTTTGGACGGACTTATATTTTGCAAAATACGAAAATAAAGTTCTGGTGATTACTTTGTAAGTCGCATCAAAACTTAACTAAATATGAAAATACCGAAGTATTGCAGGATAATTGCGGATATATTTACAACTTTTATCATATCCTCAATCAGCAGTGTTTTATGTTGTTTCAATGAATTTTTCTTTGGCAATCGTCGAGATAAACTGTACAAAATGTATAAGTTCACCTCTGATATTTCTAGACGCCAAAAAAACACTCGCTTCCACCATTTATATGTTTTCCTTTCGCATTGATTGTAGTAACCTATCATTTGGTCAGCTAAATCGCAACCATTCATGGAAGTGTTGTAGTCATTTACTACCGCTGGCATTTGTACCGCTTCTCTCATGCGATCTAGCCATCTCTAGAGTTTGACCAATAATGAATAACTTGAAGTCGAGTAGAGTCCCCCTATTCATTTGCAGAGAGTAAAGCGCGCGGATGAATATAACTTGTGTGAACGACCGCCAGCGTACAATAGACGGTGATAATCAATATTACAAACAGCTTGGAGTGCTTTTCTGTTCATTCGATGATGATCCCGAACCACCGGGAGTCTTAAGGCAACAAAATTTCGAAGCCGCTGTGAGCGGCTCGTCGGGGTGAAAGAGTTAATGAGTTGCATAGGTTTAATACCATTACTTGTCGATAAATGCCATACGGTATAGCTAACCCGCAGTGGCAATTTAACACAAATGCATTTGGATTAATTAGATCATATTCATCTTGAAGAAAATGATAGAAAACGAAATGCATTGAATTACAGTTATTATCAAAGAGGATTAACCATAGAGTAGGGATGTATAGGTAGAGTGTCAACTCAAAAAAGTATCTGTATACCGTAAAAATTTTTATATCATGAGATTCAGTTTTTGCGGAAATCACGTTCCCGTGGTCCGAAAAATTATTTGAGCACTTTTGAAAAAAATCAAAATTGATTATTTAACCCTCAGAAACCTGACGGGGGGTCCAGTGGACCCCGGAGCCACATTTTTCTATTTCATTTTTTACGCTGACGATATATTAACCACTCAAGCCCATACAAAATCGTCATTTCTGACAGTGAATCTGCATGTGTTATTTCATTTCAATTGAATCAGTAGAAGTATGCCAGATAGGCCAAGGGGGTCCACTGGACCCCCTCAGGTCTCAGAGGGTGTAGAAATTCCATCACAAATTTTTGTAATTAGATGAAAAATGATTTCGAACATGTCCACGATGGTGTATAAAGAGTGAAAGTCATTTATTCATTGTTTGCATCATGCTCGTAGATGTGCAATGTGTTGGAAGATCGCAAAATGTGAATATTTTGCTTTCGTACATGATCTCGCGTGACTGGTTGGCCTATATGAACAACTCGACATAAATCGATGTCCGAAATGAAAGCTATCATTATATTCATAGTTCAGCACCAAAAACTGATTGATGACAAACTTTTCACAGCAGTAATGATAAGTTTGAGATCTCCACAGCTGTTTTTGGTTCTAGAAGTACAGCAATTTTGACTCATTTTAGGTCTACTTCTGATAGCTTTGGATGAATTTGAAGGAATGCACAAATGGAAAGGATTAGCTGCATGAATTAAATCAATTTCATCAAAATCAACTATCTGAGGTTTTATGGTGACACAAAATATCGTAAAGCCACCTCCTAGTACAAATGATGCTGTACTAAATGTGGTTGACTTACAAAAACACCATATTTTCGCACGTGTTTGCCGAGAAGGCTGAAAGTCACTCAAGGGATTCGTTATACCAACCTGCTACACGCAAACATCATTGTTTTACTTAAAATCAACTTTCCTAATGTTTTGATATCGATTTAAGCAGGCAAACTAAGAATATGTTAAAGGGGTCCACTGGACCCCCTCAGGTCTCAGAGGGTGTGAAAAAGCTCAGGTCTCTGAGGGTTAAACACTACCGAGATAACTCTCCTATATAAGTAGTATGAAACAAGTTGGATATCAAAAGGAATGAATATTTGCTAATAAGCATCCTAACTAAGCGGAAGTTCAGCTGATCATCAAAGGAATTTCATGATCCGTATTACAATGGAAGTCTTCATGAAAAAGTCGAAATGCTATTCGTGCTTTCTTGGCTGAAATTTCAAATTTTTCATTTAATTTTCACCGGCATGATTTTATGATTCGATCACTAAAAAATTTATGCTTCATTTCTTGAATCTGAATAGTGATGTGGACCCATTTACATCTTTCAAAGTTAATTGAAATCATTGTCTTTGATTATGTGATTTTGCTGTGTCAGTTGGCCACTCGGTCACGCTGGAGGAAATACTCTTGAGGTTGAGCATGAAGGTAATAGGAATCCATCGACTTGCTATTTTAACAAACATCTAATATCCAAGGCTGTCATGACACTGAGAATCTGTGAAATACCATCATTCCTTCTACATTACAATCATGATCATTCAATTCCGTGGCAATTTCTTCAAAACTGCATAAATGTGTGTATCTCACATTTGGTGACAATACCACCTGTATCTCCCTTGAGTTCATTTAATAAAATCGAAAGTGTATGCACATTGGGGATTTAATAAATGCGGAGTTACCACTCTACCCAACATACCTGCTCTATGGGATTAACGCATATTCTTAGGGAAAAATGCTCTTAGGAAGAGGATATATGTAGACTTCATGCAAGGGTTTCTATACTACACAATTAGTCAGATGCAGTGCTGGTAGTATCAAGTGAAATTAAAACAACTAACTTAGAATTCATATGCTGTGTCTTTGAATTTCTTTTGCAAATTTGCACCTATAAAGTTCACGACTATAAAAACGACAATTCAGATATCTAGTGTAATCACAACTTGTCCACCGCGGAGTATAAAGTCTACATATCTCCTCTTCCTAGGAACATGACTGTTTGATAATGACTGTAATTCAATGGATTACGTATTTAATCATTTTCTTCAAGATGAATATAAATTCACTGATCATGCATTTGTGTTTATTTGGCACAGCAGTTCTTTGAAGAAATCTCGCCCTTTCGATACTTTGCAGGTAAAAAACAAAGCGATGTTCATATTGTGCGTATACTGTCAACGCGAGGTACCTTTGACCAGCCTTCATACAGCGTCTATGCTGGAATGATTGATTACTTGTAAAATGAACGAATCTATGAAGTAACAAATTAACAGCCAATAAGAGCAGAGGAAGAATCTAAAACCAGGGCAGTTGCAGCGTCTGTAGCGTCTCTTTCTGGTTGCACAGATCTGGCTTAAAGCAATTCTTGTAGATGGATGTGCATAAGGGATGCAGCGAGTTAGATATACCGTATGATATTTATCGACAGGTGTAGGTGTTTGTCCTATGCCAAAAGCGTATTGAATTTAGTACTAAAATGAGTGCGAATTAAGTGTTGTGCGTTCGAACCTTAAGAATTCTAAAACTAATACCTTCGAACTCAAAGAGCACTAGATTTTGGGAGTCATTTCTTAGTCGTACTTAGCAGTCAGGTTCAGTGCTCTTTCTAGTTCTCATTTGGAATTTTTTGAATAACAATTTATAAAATATCTACAATGTATAAAAATGAATGTAAATATATACAAATTAGTTTGGCAACAATAAGGGACATGTGTATCAAGAGTCTCCATATATTCTCTTTTGTGAGATTTGATAAGCAATATTTGTAAAGGAATGTTTTAAGGAAGCAGCATTCATAACAATCATATTATATACTGACTGCAACTACAAATGTTATTCATTTCAAGCAGTAGAAATCTTTCTAACCATGTAAATGCAGTAGACCGGCAGTAATGATGCACAATTTTTCTAGAAAAAATAGTCTGAGTTTGTAAGATTTTGGATGATAGTGGACTTTACTTGCCCTTAGTAATCATCATTATCTCCTGTCGTTGAATCAGCTGCAAGTCAGCGCTTGCTCTCTTTTTCTTAACTATTGAGTGTACTTGTGACTACTGTTTTGTATGTTAAGTAATCATTGCTAGACGGAATTTTAAATTCTGTTGTCACAATTGTCTTGGAAATAGAAATCGTTTTCCGAGACCTGAGTTTCGCTTGTTAATGTTTTATTGTATTCCTCAAGATTAGAGCCGGGAAACATGTGCAGTGAAACCTCTCTTGCAGACCATCCCTATAATAAAAGTATATTTGCGCCCTTTCAACGAAGCGAGAAACGCAAACATTTAAGATATTTAAGGACATCTTGCATCCTGTCACATCGAATTTGACTCAAATTCCTCTGTTCCATCAGCTGGACATGCCATATACACGAAATCATTTCCGCCGCTCATCTTTCATACCGACGTGTACCATTATGTATAACAGCATGACTTAGTGTTTGATACTGACTTCAATGCTTTTAGATTTCTTTTGATAATTTGATAAATTTCCATGTTCCCTCATGTTTTCAACGCATCTTCATTCTGTGAAAAGAATTGTTTTACTACCAAATGTATTCTTTCGATATGCATGATTTTCATCACAGATATAAATCATGATACAAGTTTTGTTAAATTTCATCCTTCTCTCTCACTTGCTTTATTTATTTGAAAATAAACTTCTGGATAATTTCTCACAACATGTTTTTCTTATATCAAACGAAAGCAAAAGTATCGAACGTGTGAAGCGTTCTGAAGACTTTCACAGACGATGATCTCATGCAAGACCTGTAGTTTAGCGATGTCAGCAACCTGGGTGCTTGCGGCTTTCATTGATCAAATAATAGGACTCTGCGAGCTTCTTGTCCGTGTACTTCGTCAATGCTCACTATTATTATAATTTGTCATTAAATGTAAAATCATTTCGATAAAGCAACTTACAGCAAAGCACATCGCCTAACAGCATAAACTTGAAGTATAAAAATCTGCAACTACTGAAAGATCTAATCATTTAATTATTCTTAGATCTAGCAACATTGACATAGATCGCTACCTGACCATCAACAAACAGAAAATGTCGATTCCAGTACCCTCGGAGTGACAAGACATTTCACAGAACAATGATTTCCACTGTAAAATGTCTATTCAACTTGAAATTAGTGAGTTTGCCGCCTCCCTCCAAATTCGGTAAAGAAAGAAGTACAAAACGAGAGCATATTAGTTGCACTTCAGAGGCCTTACACAGTCAAAAAGCAAATAGCAGATGTGGCACCATTCACCAGTAATATTGGAGAAATTCTCTTACTCTCTACCCCACGAGCCGTTTGGGTCAGTATTTGATTCAGCAGTCGCGAAGACTATCAGCAGGAACAAAACCGCAGCTATCAACGTTGGGGCGCACGACTTCAATATTTCACACGCCATAACCATCATACATGAGCGAAATAGACGATTATTTGACTGTGCGAGTTATTGTTTTATATTTATAATTTGAAAAATGCATGTAACACATGCAGTTATGAAGTTGTCATTGTTGTCTCCTCCATATTCAAACAATAAACATGAAATAAATATGACGAAATTCCATTCTCAATGACTTAATTGCTGTGCAATAGAACGACGTGTTTAAACAACTTGCGAGCTATGAAACGTCAATTAAAATAGAATAAGTGGTTGTTGGTTTGCTTCAGAAGGTAAGAATTGGCGCCGCTGCTTTGCCTCTCAAAGATTTTGATGGTTTAGACATCTAAAGATCAATTGCGTTGGAGAGCTACTGACGCTTTCTTCCTATATTCGGGCACGAGCTCGAGTTATCTTTGATTTGTGGATTGTCACCCAATATCAGTAAATCGAAAAATTCTTTAGTGACACATGCTGTTGTCTTGCAAGTTACGGAACGTCAAAAATCGCAAAATTCCATTTGTTTATGTACACTGTAAACCGTAGACCGACAATTGACAGACATTTATCCTACAAAATCTATTTTATCGGTCATTGTTCGTTCTTGTGGGATGATTGCCACTGAACACCTACAATATCTGACAAAAAGCGACAAAATAAATATCAATGAATTATAGCTGAAACTTTATCAATAATGTAGGTAATTAATTTGATTATGTCAAAATAAATCATGGTTTTGCTACACAATAATACAGATTGCCCAAAAGTCAAGCAATCACTAATCGAAAAAATCAATCAATGTTCAACAGTTTTTGTTTAGTTAATTTGCATACAAAGCATCTGTTTCGATGTAGGTGGAGAGCCTACAAATTCGTCGGATATCGCAGGATATTGGAGGTGACAATCGTCGGCTGATTTTGTCGGTAATTTTGTAGGATAATTGTTGGTCTGTGGTTTACAGAGTAGATTCATGTGCTTCCGAGCTTGAAATACATTTCATGATCAAAGCACTTAAAATGATCTAATATTCATTTAATCTGTCAAAATGAGATGTCATGAAAAAATGTGATATTCCTCGTAGCTGGTAGCCTGCCCGATTTCCTGTTAAAGATATTGAAAATGTCATGGCAACCGGCGATGTTATTGTTGCAAAAAATCAGACAGACTCTCCTGATCACAAAATGATGTTCACAGAATTTCTTTTATATGCAACACGTTCTACAAGTAACTAACGATGACCTGAATTTAATGAACGTAGCACAGGATTGTGAATTGAGATAGACAATTCTTATTTCTTCTTCAATTCAACTTCTTGCTTCAATTGTATCCCGACAAGTTTCCTTATCACTACGTGTATTTCGGTCATTCTTGCTGATTGTTTTATCTTTCTAGCGAATCATTTCATCTCGACAGATCAATGCTAATAATGATCTGCCATGAATCGGTTCACTATCTAGTTAACAAGATTTTATTGATCAGTATATATTTGAGCTGACAGATTTGTCCATAGAGATGCGATTTTTCACTTTGTGCAAGTTCATGTGTTTGCTCATCTCCAACAATAATATCGGTTGTCATGACCATGGAGTTGTGGCATTTATTAAATCCCCAAATTGTACATAGCTTCGATTTGATGACCTCCAAGTTAACACAGTTGGATATACCGGTAATGTATTGTTACCAAATGTGAGATATGCAAACTTTTGAAGTTCTGAAGAAATTGCCACGGAATTGACTGATCATGATAGTAATGCAGAGGGAACAGAAGGAATGATAGCATTTTACAGATCCTCCGTGTCATGACAGCCTTGGAAAAGTAATGTTTGTTAAATTATCAATTCGATGGGTTGCTACTACTTTTGCGCTCATCCTCAAGAGTGTGATCATATAACAGGCAACCTTCTAATGGAAGCGCAAGATAACATAATCAAAGAGAAGGATTTCAATTAACTTAAAAAGATGCAAATGGGTTCACATCACTATTCAGATTGAAGAAATGAAACATAAATTTAGTGAATCATAAAATCATACCGATGAAAATAGAATGAAAAACTTGAAATTTCAGCCAACAAAGTACAATAAGATATGGGTTTTTTTTCATGAAGACTTCCATTGTGATGCGTTCATGAAATTCTCTTGATAATCAGCTTATGTTCCGCTTAGTTAAGCTGCTTATTAGAAAATATTCATTCCTCTTGAAATCCATCTTGTTTCATACTACTTATAAAGTAGCTTCATGTCGGTAGTAGGCTAAATAAATTTGCAAAATTTTATCTTTTTAACTGCTCAAATAATTTTTTTGAACCGCAGAAACGCAATCTCCGTAAGAAACTGAATCTTTTCATATAAAAACTTTCACTTACAGTGTACATGTATACAGATACTTTTTTGAGTCGACACTTTACCTGCTGGATACTGCCTTGCAAGACGACTAACTTAAGAATTGCCGTTTTACAAATGTTGGGTAACAATCTACAAATTAAAAGTAACAAGAAAATCATGATCGAAATATGGAAGAAAATGTTAGTAGTTCTAGGGCTCTACGCAAAACCGCTTGCGTAGGAGGCGAGGAGGTACCAAATGAAGGAAGAATTACGAAGCAACTACTGCAGAAATGTTGGAATCACAGAATTCCAACTTTTCGCTTTGTTTATTTTAGTGAGACTAGAATGAATAATTGGTTTTTGTTGATGGTCATTCCAGCCGTTCATCTAGACACCGGTTTGTGTCAATAATGCCAGATAATAAGAAGAATCAAATCACTGAAACATGCAACAGCTGTAGATTTTTGCCGTACGTTTCTAGCAAGATAAATGATTCTATATGTACAGAGAAATATGATAATTGCCGTGAATACTTATACGGGCACTGGTAAACTGTCAATGTGTAACAACCAAAAACCACTGGAAGCCGGCATCGTTACGCCAGCACCGTTGTCATTACGAAGTATGTCTATCATGCTTTATTGTTTCAATGTCATTGTCCGTTCTACACTGTCAACTGCTCACTGCCAAGCACATGCGAAGGGTGGAGACCAAAATCTATCTTGATATGTTGTTTTGGTACCAGACAATTACATAGAGAATTGTTCTCATTGTTGCCTACCAAACACACGCGAACATATGCGAAGGGAAGTCAATATTGGCATGAAAAACATTCCGAATCTCTGCAAGTATACGAGAATTTCGCATCAATTGTTAGTTTCAAATTGTATGTGAATTTGGTATCAATGCGCATGGGATTTTCGTCTCTTGTGATTTACAGTGTTTTATTATTGTAGAATGACGGACTTAGTAAGGCTGGAATTATATACATGTACTGCCGCCAAAAGTCTCTTGACCGAAGTAAAAATACATAAATTTCAATATAACATATCATAATTTCATTATTTGAATTAACCATAAAAAATCTTTCATGTTATATCAATTAATCTCTCTAGAAGTCGGCTTTCTATGGCCTGATCATCTCATGCATTCTAGCGCAGCCTTGTTGAATATGAACACGTTTCACGGGCGTCTGTTATGTTTCAATGGCTATCAATACGTTCTTCACTTCTTGCCATAGAAATTGACAACAATAAAACCTCTAGAATGGAAATTAAGCTTCATGCAATGCACAATAACGGCACATAAATCGCACGCATTTTCACTTAGATGCACCTGCCAACGTCTGTATCATTGGGTTAGAATCAGTCACATGAGTAAATCGAAGCTTTTAATTGGTTCTTCATGCCCCAACTTAGTTCCCCCGGATGTGCCGCGACCTTGAGTCAATTTCCATTCTAGCGAACTTCAGATAAACAGTTTATTTCTATGCTTCTTGCACTGCCAGCGATTACGCAACAACCCAACTGAGGAATGGAGCTTGCCGAGACAAAGCGCGCACAAATAGTCGCTCTCTTTCAATCTGGCATGAGTCAGGTTGATGTAGCCAGACAAATGGGTATTTCCAAACAAAGTGTGAATTACACAATAAAAAGATTTCAAGAGACTGTTGAGTTTCAATCTCGTATTCGAAGTGGCCGCCCGCGAGTGACATCACCTGCTACTGACAGAAGCATACGACGTGCATGTGTGGCGAATCCAACTATTTCTGCTGCTGAAATTCGCGCCGGTTTGCCTGCAAACACATCCGCACCGTCAACACGAACAATTCAAAGGAGACTAAGCACAGAATTCAATTTAAAGGCCTATCGACCAGCAAAAAACCGGCATTATCTCCAAAGAATATCCGCGATCGACTTGCTTTCTGCAATCGAGTGAAAGACTGGACTCCTGAAATGTGGACGAAAGTGCTTTTCAGTGACGAAACGATTGTCCAACAGTTCTCAAATCGTGGATCAAATAAAATTCGCAGACCACCTAATAGCCGTTATAACAAACGCTACATTGTCCCAACGGACAAGCACTCTCCGCAAATTATGATTTGGGGGAATTTTTCCAGCAGTGGGCGAGGGAATCTGTATTTCTTGCCTCCTAGGACCACAATGAGAGCCAGCAACTACCTCGAACTGTTGAAAGATCGTCTCCCAACAATGATGCAAGTTCGACAGACAAACATCTTTATGCATGATGGTGCTCCATGCCATAAAGCGAGATGTGTCAGTGAATGGTTATCCAGCGAAGGCATTGAAGTCCTTGGGCCATGGCCTGGCAACAGCCCAGATTTAAACCCAATTGAAAACTTATGGAACTTCATGAAGAGTAAGATTTCCGAACACAAGCCAACCAGCTTGAATGATTTGAAGGAAACTATCAGGAGAGTTTGGTGCATGGAAATCACGCCTACACGATGCCAAGATTTGGTAGACAGCATGCCACGTCGGGTTGCCACTGTGCTTGAAAACGGTGGTGAACACTCAAAATACTGATTTTTCTTAACTTTTAACACGTCTTTGTTTAGTGAGTGTTCATTAGTTTGACTTTTTAAGATGCAAGATAAATATATCGTCATATATTTTGTTTTGACTTAATTTCTTGTCGGTCAAGAGACTTTTGGCGGCAGCTCTAATTCAATCGATTATGGAATTAACCTACGAACAAAATCGAAGTCGTGAAACATCAAAAAGTATAAATAGTCAAAAAGCAACGCTCTCTAACAGCTTCTCGTGAATTTACGGTGACTTATATCAATTAGATTTAATTGGTGCAATACAATACAGTTAAATTTAGTTTATCAAATATACCAAACACGCCGGTGTACAACCGGTGAATATACCGGTATACCGATTATAGATTACGGTGATGAAGCCCTAAGATATGGAAAAGGCTTCTATAGGATTTGTAAAAGATTGAACGTTAAGGATAACCAATTGACGGCCGTGTCAACATTCAGCAGTTATTTCACGTTCTTCGAATTCACACCGTAAACCATGACCCTTATACCTTAATCCTACATTTTCTGTTCTGCTATAATAACACTTTCTGTTCTGCGTTAATTGTGATATTGCTTTGTCTCTTAAAAATGCCTATTTGTGTGAACAAATGTGTAAAATGTGATGGAAACTACTACAACAACAAAATATTAAATGAACTGAAGAACCTGAAGTGGTATGAAACCTGGATACTACACCAGACATCCTCATCACCTAAAAGCTTTACTCCCACTTGTTGCTGCAATCATTCCATGGAAGCAGTTATGATTGGTGACGTCACCGTCTCACCTCATCATCTATAAGGAGTCTGACATTTCCACTTCTCAGCAGTTTCCTGCATCAATGCAATATGAGGCTTGTGTTCTTTGTATCAATGCTTCTATGGAAATTGACCGCCACATCTTCTGTCACTTGTCCAAAGATCCGACAATCAGAAATTGACCAAAATGGCCGTGGATTGTTCAAAATGGCAATTATCGATCAAGTGACCAAAGCAACGTCGTGCATTCAAATCTGTCTGTTGGAAAGTCCTCGATGCATAGCTGCACGTGCGGATTCATCAGAAATGAAATGTATTATTTATGAGAAATTGATTTTGCTTCATTTTGAGAGGCCTGTCCAAAATTCGACCATTAGACGCGAAGGTATTTGGATACTGGGAAATAATGGTAGATGTCCGACGGTTTTCAATACTTTTTCATGGAGAAAGTCTCGATATCTATTCGATGAAAAAGGTCTTCGTAATTTTACTGAATCAAGGAAATATTGTGAAGAACAAGGAGGCAAATTGGCAGAAATCAGTAGTACAGAAGAGTTGAAAGCTTTTTGGAACTTTTCACGTCGTCGTGTATTTTTTAGGCATATTCGCATTGGGGGATACCAACAGAAAGGTGCGCGTACTATCACTGACGGCTGGAGATGGCACACATCAGGAAACAAGATAATCATGAGTGCAGAATTCTGGACCGCAGGCGGCAATCCCAGTCACTGGACGGAGACTACTGTTGCAATATTACATGGCAAATTCAACGATATTTATGAAACGTCAATTAAAATAGAATAAGTGGTTGTTGGTTTGCTTCAGAAGGTAAGAATTGGCGCCGCTGCTTTGCCTCTCAAAGATTTTGATAGTTTAGACATCTAAAGATCAATTGCGTTGGAGAGCTACTGACGCTTTCTTCCTATATTCGGGCACGAGCTCGAGTTATCTTTGATTTGTGGATTGTCACCCAATATCAGTAAATCGAAAAATTCTTTAGTGACACATGCTGTTGTCTTGCAAGTTACGGAACGTCAAAAATCGCAAAATTCCATTTGTTTATGTACACTGTAAACCGTAGACCGACAATTGACAGACATTTATCCTACAAAATCTATTTTATCGGTCATTGTTCGTTCTTGTGGGATGATTGCCACTGAACACCTACAATATCTGACAAAAAGCGACAAAATGAATAGCAATGAATTATAGCTGAAATTTTATCAGTAATGTAGGTAATTAATTTGATTATGTCAAAACAAATCATGGTTTTGCTACACAATAATACAGATTGCCCAAAAGTCAAGCAATCACTAAACGAAAAAATCAATCAATGTTCAACAGTTTTTGTTTAGTTAATTTGCATACAAAGCATCTGTTTCGATGTAGGTGGAGAGCCTACAAATTCGTCGGATATCGCAGGATATTGGAGGTGACAATCGTCGGCTGATTTTGTCGGTAATTTTGTAGGATAATTGTTGGTCTGTGGTTTACAGAGTAGATTGAAATACTTGAAATACCGAGCTTGAAATACATTTCATGATCAAAGCACTTAAAATGATCTAATATTCATTTAATCTGTCAAAATGAGATGTCATGAAAAAATGTGATATTCCTCGTAGCTGGTAGCCTGCCCGATTTCCTGTTAAAGATATTGAAAATGTCATGGCAACCGGCGATGTTATTGTTGCAAAAAATCAGACAGACTCTCCTGATCGCAAAATGATGTTCAAAGAATTTCTTTTATATGCAACACGTTCTACAAGTATCTAATGATGACCTGAATTTAATGAACGTAGCACAGGATTGTGAATTGAGATAGACAATTCTCATTTCTTCTTCAATTCAACTTCTTGCTTCAATTGTATCCCGACAAGTTTCCTTATCACTACGTGTATTTCGGTCATTCTTGCTGATTGTTTTATCTTCCTAGCGAATCATTTCATCTCGACAGATCAATGCTAATAATGATCTGCCATGAATCGGTTCACTATCTAGTCAACAAGATTTTATTGATCAGTATATATTTGAGCTGACAGATTTATCCATAGAGATGCGATTTTTCACTTTGTGCAAGTTCATGTGTTTGCTCATCTCCAACAATAATATCGGTTGTCATGACCATGGAGTTATGGCATTTATTAAATCCCCAATTTGTACACAGCTTCGATTTTATGACCTCCAAGTTAACACAGTTGGATATACCGGTAATGTATTGTTACCAAATGTGAGATATGCAAACTTTTGAAGTTCTGAAGAAATTGCCACGGAATTGACTGATCATGATAGCAATGCAGAGGGAACAGAAGGAATGATAGCATTTTACAGATCCTCCGTGTCATGACAGCCTTGGAAAAGTAATGTTTGTTAAATTATCAATTCGATGGGTTGCTACTACTTTCACGCTCATCCTCAAGAGTGTGATCATATAACAGGCAACCTTCTAATGGAAGCGCAAGATAACATAATCAAAGAGAAGGATTTCAATTAACTTAAAAAGATGCAAATGGGTTCACATCACTATTCAGATTGAAGAAATGAAACATAAATTTAGTGAATCATAAAATCATACCGATGAAAATAGAATGAAAAACTTGAAATTTCAGCCAACAAAGTACAATAAGATATGGGTTTTTTTTCATGAAGACTTCCATTGTGATGCGTTCATGAAATTCTCTTGATAATCAGCTTATGTTCCGCTTAGTTAAGCTGCTTATTAGAAAATATTCATTCCTCTTGAAATCCATCTTGTTTCATACTACTTATAAAGTAGCTTCATGTCGATAGTAGGCTAAATAAATTTGCAAAATTTTATCTTTTTAACTGCTCAAATAATTTTTTTGAACCGCAGAAACGCAATCTCCGTAAGAAACTGAATCTTTTCATATAAAAACTTTCACTTACAGTGTACATGTATACAGATACTTTTTGAGTCGACACTTTACCTGCTGGATACTTACTCTATGGTCATGACGTTTTCACTATCTTGAATGGTAAATCGGGCAAGCTAGTGGATGTAAGGAATATCACATTTCTGCACACTCTGGAAGACATCTGCCTTGCAAGACGACAGGAGTCTTAACTTAAGAATTGCCGTTTTACAAATGTTGGGTAACAATCTACAAATTAAAAGTAACAAGAAAATCATGCTCGAAATATGGAAGAAAATGTTAGTAGTTCTAGGGCTCTATGCAAAACCGCTTGCGTAGGAGGCGAGGAGGTACCAAATGAAGGAAGAATTACGAAGCAACTACTGCAGAAATGTTGGAATCACAGAATTCCAACTTTTCGCTTTGTTTATTTTAGTGAGACTAGAATGAATAATTGGTTTTTGTTGATGGTCATTCCAGCCGTTCATCTAGACACCGGTTTGTGTCAATGTTGCCAGATAATAAGAAGAATCAAATCACTGAAACATGCAACAGCTGTAGATTTTTGCCGCACATTTCTAGCAAGATAAATGATTCTATATGTACAAAGAAATATGATAATTACCGTGAATACTTATACGGGCACTGGTAAACTGTCAATGTGTAACCACCAAAAACCACTGGAAGCCGGCATCGTTACGCCAGCACCGTTGTCATTACGAAGTATGTCTATCATGCTTTATTGTTTCAATGTCATTGTCCGTTCTACACTGTCAACTGCTCACTGCCAAGCACATGCGAAGGGTGGAGACCAAAATCTATCTTGATATGTTGTTTTGGTACCAGACAATTACATAGAGAATTGTTCTCATTGTTGCCTACCAAACACACGCGAACATATGCGAAGGGAAGTCAATATTGGCATGAAAAACATTCCGAATCTCTGCAAGTATACGAGAATTTCGCATCAATTGTTAGTTTCAAATTGTATGTGAATTTGGTATCAATGCGCATGGGATTTTCGTCTCTTGTGATTTACAGTGTTTTATTATTGTAGAATGACGGACTTAGTAAGGCTGGAATTATATACATGTACTGCCGCCAAAAGTCTCTTGACCGAAGTAAAAATACATAAATTTCAATATAACATATCATAATTTCATTATTTGAATTAACCATAAAAAATCTTTCATGTTATATCAATTAATCTCTCTAGAAGTCGGCTTTCTATGGCCTGATCATCTCATGCATTCTAGCGCAGCCTTGTTGAATATGAACACGTTTCACGGGCGTCTGTTATGTTTCAATGGCTATCAATACGTTCTTCACTTCTTGCCATAGAAATTGACAACAATAAAACCTCTAGAATGGAAATTAAGCTTCATGCAATGCACATTAACGGCACATAAATCGCACGCATTTTCACTTAGATGCACCTGCCAACGTCTGTATCATTGGGTTAGAATCAGTCACATGAGTAAATCGAAGCTTTTAATTGGTTCTTCATGCCCCAACTTAGTTCCCCCGGATGTGCCGCGACCTTGAGTCAATTTCCATTCTAGCGAACTTCAGATAAACAGTTTATTTCTATGCTTCTTGCACTGCCAGCGATTAGGACTTAGTAAGGCTGGAATTATGTACAATCGATTATGGAATTAACCTACGAACAAAATCGAAGTCGTGAAACATCAAAAAGTATAAATAGTCAAAAAGCAACGCTCTCTAACAGCTTCTCGTGAATTTACGGTGACTTATATCAATTAGATTTAATTGGTGCAATACAATACAGTTAAATTTAGTTTATCAAATATACCAAACACGCCGGTGTACAACCGGTGAATATACCGGTATACCGATTATAGATTACGGTGATGAAGCCCTAAGATATGGAAAAGGCTTCTATAGGATTTGTAAAAGATTGAACGTTAAGGATAACCAATTGACGGCCGTGTCAACATTCAGCAGTTATTTCACGTTCTTCGAATTCACACCGTAAACCATGACCCTTATACCTTAATCCTACATTTTCTGTTCTGCTATAATAACACTTTCTGTTCTGCGTTAATTGTGATATTGCTTTGTCTCTTAAAAATGCCTATTTGTGTGAACAAATGTGTAAAATGTGATGGAAACTACTACAACAACAAAATATTAAATGAACTGAAGAACCTGAAGTGGTATGAAACCTGGATACTACACCAGACATCCTCATCACCTAAAAGCTTTACTCCCACTTGTTGCTGCAATCATTCCATGGAAGCAGTTATGATTGGTGACGTCACCGTCTCACCTCATCATCTATAAGGAGTCTGACATTTCCACTTCTCAGCAGTTTCCTGCATCAATGCAATATGAGGCTTGTGTTCTTTGTATCAATGCTTCTATGGAAATTGACCGCCACATCTTCTGTCACTTGTCCAAAGATCCGACAATCAGAAATTGACCAAAATGGCCGTGGATTGTTCAAAATGGCAATTATCGATCAAGTGACCAAAGCAACGTCGTGCATTCAAATCTGTCTGTTGGAAAGTCCTCGATGCATAGCTGCACGTGCGGATTCATCAGAAATGAAATGTATTATTTATGAGAAATTGATTTTGCTTCATTTTGAGAGGCCTGTCCAAAATTCGACCATTAGACGCGAAGGTATTTGGATACTGGGAAATAATGGTAGATGTCCGACGGTTTTCAATACTTTTTCATGGAGAAAGTCTCGATATCTATTCGATGAAAAAGGTCTTCGTAATTTTACTGAATCAAGGAAATATTGTGAAGAACAAGGAGGCAAATTGGCAGAAATCAGTAGTACAGAAGAGTTGAAAGCTTTTTGGAACTTTTCACGTCGTCGTGTATTTTTTAGGCATATTCGCATTGGGGGATACCAACAGAAAGGTGCGCGTACTATCACTGACGGCTGGAGATGGCACACATCAGGACACAAGATAATCATGAGTGCAGAATTCTGGACCGCAGGCAATCCCAGTCACTGGACGGAGACTACTGTTGCAATATTACATGGCAAATTCAACGATATTTCCGCAGCATCAAAGGGTTATTCTTTATGTGAATGTCTTGAATTGTAAAACGAAAGATTACAAGTAATGACAGCAGCAACCAATTCAAAAGTTATTCAAATTCTGAAAAGTCTTTGAAAATTCGCCCGACAATTACTGATGCATTGTTATGAAGCAATGTTTATGTCGCTGTTGTAGTCAGCGTTGTCAGAAATCTGCTTCATTGCCCACTCTGAGTGCCAACAAAAATAAGTGTGCTAAGTTCCTGGTGATGTCAATTTTTTCAATTCTATTGTCGCCAAACCATAAATAGCAATTCAAAACTTAGAATCACCAATCTCAACAGACTTTTATGAATTTTGACGTTTTATCGGATTATATAAATCGACTCACTACGACGCCAAGCTGGTTCAGTGAACTGATAATTCTAAATTAATAGTTAATTGACAAATTCAGAATGTCATTTGAAAATCTACGATTATGCCAGAGAGGAATGGCTCTGCAATCGTATATCTATCTTCTAGAAAAAGTCTGATATTGTGATGAACACACATTTTATTTTGAAGACATGGAATTTTGGTATGATTCAAAATCTTGTCAGGACATCAACTATTCAGTGTCAATACAAATCATTTATAAAATTCCTTGAACTGTTCGAAAAATGTTTCGAAATCCAATATTCTCTACATATAAGCGTTCATGCTGACTTTCAAGTGTCGATTGGCACCAAAAGATATGCCGTCAGAATAAAAGAATAAGAAATATATACAAATTTGAAACAAAAAGATCAGTGACCGCTCAGTTTAGTTCATGTTTCCGGTTCATCTTCGGATTTAATTTATCGATGTGATTAGCCTCTGAGATGCGAGTTTAACAGGATTGTCAAGCCTATCAATAAGTTCTATACCAATATCAATAAGCAACAAGTCAAGCTATATCGATAAGCTTGACAATCCTGTTAAAAACCGTATCTCAGAGGCTAATCTCATCGATAAACTAAAACATAAGATGAACCGGAAACATGAAATGAACTGAGCGGTCACTCATCTGATTGTTTCAAATTTGTATATATTCACTGTCCGTACATGCCTCCTCACCTACCATTGATAAAGGTCGTGCCGGCTTAAACCCCGGATAATGTAATTTATATTTTTATCACAATAATAAAATTTGGCTCCTAAAGAGAGTGGATATATATTCATTTCTCCTGACAATTCTGAACAAACTCCCGCAAGCCGCTATTAGCTATAGAACAAGAAATATCCGCCCTAAGATATTTATGATGGGATATTTTACAAATGGTTTATGTAGGCAATTTTGAGACTCACATGTCAGCATGTAGCATGAACCTATGTTACATCTTTGATAAAGTAATTCATTGACATGAATAATGTGACATTTGGGATTGTAAAGCACGAGATTGATAATCTGCTATACAATAAGCCATAATTCGACAGATGACATATCCAGAATGTCGGTGAGCAAAAGGGATGATGGAAGACAATGCACAGATATTTGCAGATTTTGCAGAGATATTTTTCATGAATAGTAATTTTCTGTCATCTTCAGAAAATTTAACATCAACATGGATTTTTGAGGACAGTAATGCAGGACATCTGACGGCGGGCGCGTAAGCGATTAAGATAGATAATTATACTCGTAATTTCAAAAAAAGAAGGTCAAAGAAAGCACATTTAAAACAGACATAGCACGAAAAAAGGAGTAGTCCGGCAGCCAGCACGAGTTTCTGCAGGGAACGAGGCCGAAAGTGAGACTTTCACAGAATGATGATCACCCTATGCCTCCTTCGAATCGGCACGTCTGCCGAATTCTAGTGAGTTCCTCTTCTTGCCAGACAGGATCAAAGAAAAACACATGTGAATCAAATGGGACAGAGATTGTGGTTTTTGATTAAAATGTAATTTTCTATGTTTTCTCTGATTAAACGAAGCGTACTAAGCCCAGAGTCATAAGTTTTGGCATGGAATGTCTTCAGATCATTTCCTTTCATGTTCATGCACCCCTGTTTATAAAAGTAAACACATTTAGATTTGGCGAGCCTCTTAATGTTGGCAAACACCAACATGTTGGCCCTCTTCATCCACATTGAACCACATTCTCACATACATTAGGAATTAGGAACTCGTGCCTCAATATCGACCATCCGAAGTCTACGCTCCTATCGCAAAGAGTGATCATGCTATGTTGCATTTAAAGACCGTTGCAAACTATCCTGAGGATAATTCTTACAAGAAATTGCTGGATTTACGGGACTGGAATTTGGAACCTATATTGAGCCATCTACTTTCCCTGAATTTCGAGAATTTGTTTTCTGAATTGAGCCTGAATGACATGACTGCTAAATTCTATGATATTTTTATTGACTGCATCTCGTCTCTGCCGTACGATTATATTCGACGAACGTCGAATGACAAACCTTGGATCACTTCGAACATCAAGGTCCTAATTAACAAGCGCTACATAGCTTACCGATCTGGCGGATGGACTTCATATTATCACTACCGCGATAAGGTGAGGAGAGCCATATATGAAGCGAAACGCGCCTGGGCAAATCGCATTCAGAAGGAAGGAGTCTCCATCTAGCATATAAAAGACAAAGTTTTGGGTAACCTGCGAGATTATGAGTGGCTGCAGAAGTGTGCCCCAAATGATCAAGTATCTACTGTGTTAAACTTCCTAAACGACAAATACACGTCTGTTATGAATAATGATCCTGCTGAGTTACTCCCATGTCCATTTATCATTCCTTACAACTTCTTGGAATCAGAAGTTGAAAAACTTTTACTGGGAGTCAACCCAAGGAAGTCTCCTGGCTCAGACGGGGTACTTTCAATTTTGTGGGTGAAGCTGGCGTCTGGTCTTGCTAATCCCATTTGCCGGATATTTAATAGATGTCTTCAAACAGCAAACTTACCTTTCCTATGGAAACAAGCGGATGTGGTTCCTGTACCGAAGACAAAGTCACCCAGTCTGTCAGATGCTCGACCTATAATCCCTACTGCCCATGCCTGCCAGACTGTTTGGGCGGTTTATTGTGAAATTATTCTCCAGCGAATTATCTAAACATGCAGATTCAACGCAGTATGCCTACAAGAGGAAGAGCTCAACGAACTGTGCCTTGATACTGCCAACTGACTACATCGCTAAAGCTCTATCATCGAAGCATATTTCTTCTTGTCAACTGTTGACACTTGATCTAGAGAAGGGATTTGATCGTCTGTCCCATAAACTTCTGATTGAGAAAATGCTGAGAGACAATTTCGATCCCTGACCTTCGTCTTCGATCACAGAGGGTCCGCTGGAAGTCCGATTTCAGTGAATACAAACATGCTACCAGTGGTGTCCCTCAGGGGTCATCGATTGGGCCCTCCTTGTTTGTATATTTCTTATCTGACCTGAAAATAGCCTCCAATGTGTGCATGGTAAAGTATGCAGATGATATTTTTATATGTGGTCCAAATCCCAGTGTACTAAATGACGATTCTGCAATTGTAACCACCTATAATGAAATAATGACGTGGATGTTGAACAATGGGATGAGCATTCAAATAAGAAAATGTCGACAGATGACTATATCCTTGTCGTATAATCACTATCTTATTTGGTCTGTCAATGATGTCCCATGTGTTGATGAACTAAAAATTCTAGGAGTAACTTTTGATCAGCGCCTCACTTGGAAATCCCATTTTGAAATCGTTTGTATAAGAGCCTCGTCCAAAATGCACGTTCTTCGAACACTGAAGCCCTATCTCAACCCTAATGAGCTTTTCCTTATATATTCTGCGTGTATCAGAAGTGTGCTTGAATACAGTGCTCCATTATTTGCGTATTTGAGAAAGTATCAAAGTGACCTGATGGAAAGCGTGCAAGATAGATGCCATCGCATCATATGTGGCTCGGCCTCCTCATGCGGTTGTTCACTATTCGTCCCGCAACATTACAGACGAGCTATTCTTGGTTGGAACTTATTCCAGCAAATATTAACAGATGAAAGTCATCCGATCCACGGCCTTTTGCTCCCGCGACTACCACATACTAAACACTTTCGTGTTCCATTGTCTTCAAATTACCTTCTACAGCGTTCATTCGTTCCCACTATGTCGAAATTAAGAAATTCGAATTTCAATGTATAACGGTTCTCGTTCGACTTGCTTGCTTACTTCCTTATTTTTTTGAATTTGCGTTTCTATTCGTATTGACTTGTTATGTATTATTAACCTTTGCACATCCCATTTTGTAACTTGATTATGCCCCACGATTCTCAATATTGGGGTCTGAGAAAATATACGTTATTATTATTATTATTACATTGTCGATTAGATGCATGATGATAGCACATGCACCTATTAGAAAATGATCTGAAGACATTCCATGCAAAAACTTATGACTCTGGGCTTAGTACTTTTCGCTTAATCAGAGAAAACATAGAAAATTCGATTTTAGCCAAAAACAGCAATCTGCGTCCCATTAGATTTACATGTGTTTTCCTTTGATTTTGTCTGACAAGATGAGGAACTCACTAGAACTCGGCAGACGCACCGATTCGTAGTAGGCATAGGGTGATCAATCATCATTCTGTGAAAGTCTCACTTTCGGCCTCGTTCCCTGCAGAAACTCGTTCTGATGGAAACCTTTAAGCAACAAACATATGACAAGATGCATAATTACAAATCCTTCTACACAACGAATTTATCGACTTTGACATGAACTACAGATTGACTACAGGTAGAGATGAAAATTTTCCGTGGAAAATTATGGAAAAAATTGGAAAATTTTGGAAAATATTGGAAAATTATGGAAAATTTTGGAAAATTTTGAAAGTTTTGATAGGCCCTATAATTTGAGCGCTTCCGCTGCCGAGGCAACTGCGTACCAATAAATTGGGTCTAAAACTCTTGATTTCATCATTATTTCGATTAAAGCGATCGTAGCAATACGATTTCCGTCCGCGGATTTTTGAACATTCCTTTAATTTGCCACCTTGTTTGTACTAAATTGCTAGCATTAATTATCACACAGACAACGTTTAGGAAAACGTGAATCTTGCTTTACAATAGGGGTATAACTTCATGCAATGTGAAAGATCTGGAGCAAAAATAATGTACTTCATTTTGGAGTTTGCTCATTGTTAGCTTCAAAGCTAAGCTTTATTATGCAGCGCTGATCATAGTGATGCAAATTCTCCATGTGTTGATGAACATGTGAACTATAAGCACACAGTCCACGCAGCATTCATGAGCGACCATATTGGATGTAAAACTGTAAACTTGTGAGATATTTGAAAACTAGAGATATCTGCGGTGAGTAAAAGAATATCTATGATAGTTTCAAACTTCTGGCGCATTGTCTGATATCTTCGTTGAGGATACACATCCTCCATTTCTAGTTCAGATGGTTCAGGTACAGTTCCAAATCGATTTCATATCTACTGAAATGAATTTCAGACATTTCCAGATGAATTGGAGATCTCCAGTTGAATTAAAGATCTTTTCCAAGTTGTGCTTCTGACAGATATCTAAAATTCAGCTAGAGAAATCTGAAATCCATCTAATGTCTGAAATTCATTTGGAAAGATCTGAAATAGTCGACATGGAAAAGGTGCAGGATACCAAAAGTTAACATACATGGATGATAGAGAAGTTTTCGGACTTTGAATATTACATAGTCCTTTCAAACGACTATAATAAGTCTCCAAAACAAAGGAAGAAGCGTCAATCACTGAAAAATAAATTTCAAAATTTTCCAGAAAATTTTGAAAAAATTGGAAAATTTTCTGGAAAATTTTCTATTTGCATCACTAACTACGTATGAAAGATTCCGGATCCCTTGACTCCAGACTTTCGTACACTGTCCTTTTGCCGATTGTGACAAACCTTTTTTACTTGTAATATCATAACAGTTTCTATTATAATTTTGCAATTATTTCTTTATTTTCAATTCAAGTATCTTTCATTATGTCATTTTCCTTTTAAATTCTAATTTTTCCGCAATTAGTTCATTATCATCGTAATTACTTATTTAATTTCAATTTAATTATTCATTATGTTATTTTCCTTCAGTCAGAATAGTTTCCTCTATTTATATTTAATTTATATCGTACATTTTGTTTTCTGTTTTATTTGTATTAACATTTAAATGGCAACTCTCCTGACTTCATACGGTCTATAGAGTGCCTGCAAATTGCAATTGAAGAAATTTTTTCTTTCAAAAAACTTTAATTTTGAAAATGATTTGAGCATTAGAGGGTTAAATCTATCGATCTTTTCTGAGATTCACTATTTTGGCATTTTCGGTATTGTGAATTCGTTATTTCGGAATTTCACTATTTTAGGAATTTGCTATAATGAGACGACTCCTCGTATATCATTGATCATGCCAATCATAGAAGATAATTATTGATCCGATAAGGTGGTCTGGGTTGATGATATTATAATTGGGAACGAGGCAAAGTTCCGTTTCATGGCGATTCCACATCCCGCCTACAACACTATCTTTTCATTTGGATTCTCTACTACTCCAACATCTACTCTTGCAACATCTACTCAAGCTCTATTCGGCTTTACTTCATAGAATGAGGATGTGTGATGACAACAAATTGGCCCGCACAGTGTCATCTGAGTAGGCCTGGAACTCATCGATCGTCTTTTGTCTAAACAGAATTGTTTTGAACATTTTAGCGGAGAGATATGGCTTTATTGCTGTTTATTCGCTTTTCATGAAGTGTTGGAGCGTTACCGTGGGAGGGCTGTTGAGAAAATGTTTCTGCTATATAAGTAGCATGAGCAAGGAATTCACAATTCAGTTAATTGTGTGTACTCTTAGATAATTGTAGAGAATTCGTGTGAAATCGCATCATCGATATATTTCACTCTAAATCAAATAATAACAGCCGAAACCGTCGTCAAATATGCTCAAAAATATTCAAAATTTTGCAGACGCAATTTTGAAAAAGGGTAGTTTATTTGTCCTTTCAGGGGAACGAATTCAAAAATACTTTAGCATCTTGTCAAAAGCACGTAAGATGTAAACTATTGAGAAGTGCAGTGTCAACTACGAAGCATCTAGGAAACTAGAGTAAAATTTCGGTAGGGGCGCATATCGCTCCCCTTTTTGGACAACAGCTGCTTGGCTTGGGCGTCGAATGTTATCTGTTGAAAGCAAATGTACTTGCAATGTTCGAATTCAAGAAGTCACACTACATTGACTTAAACGTCAAGACAGGAGATCCACATCTGAAGCCACAGTATGGTCAGTACGGAATCAATGTTACCTGATGAAATAATTGACTAAAAACATAAAGGAAGTCTGATAGAGATGAAGAATTTGCAGCCATCGATTCAATTTCAGAGTTACTAGAACACACCAGTGAGTTTATTTCGAGTCAGCTGTAGAACACAATGATTGTGTTCCCGGAACACACCGGTGAGTTGATTCCGAGTCAGCTGTAGAACACAATGATTGTGTTCCCGGAACACACCGATGAGTTGATTCCGAGTCAGCTGTAGAACACAATGATTGTGTTCCCGGAACACACCAATGAGTTGATTCAGAGTCAGCTGTAGAACACAATGATTGTGATCCGGAACACACCAATGAGTTGATTCCGAGTCAGCTGTAGAACACAATAACTGTGTTCCCGGAACACACCAATGAGTTGATTCCGAGTCAGCTGTAGAATACAATGATTGTGTTCCCGGAACACACCAATGAGTTGATTCCGAGTCAGCTGTAGAATACAATGATTGTGTTCCCGGAACACACCAATGAGTTGATTCCGAGTCAGCTGTAGAATACAATGATTGTGTTCCCGGAACACACCAATGAGTTGATTCCGAGTCAGCTGTAGAACACAATGATTGTGATCCGGAACACACCAATGAGTTGATTCCGAGTCAGCTGTAGAACACAATGATTGTGTTCCCGGAACACACCAATGAGTTGATTCCGAGTCAGCTGTAGAACACAATGATTGTGATCCGGAACACACCAATGAGTTGATTCCGAGTCAGCTGTAGAACACAATGATTGTGATCCGGAACACACCAATGAGTTGATTCCGAGTCAGCTGTAGAACTCAATGATTGTGATCCGGAACACACCAATGAGTTGATTCCGAGTCAGCTGTAGAACACAATGATTGTGTTCCCGGAACACACCGATGAGTTGATTCCGAGTCAGCTGTACAGCTGTAGAACACAAATTATAGTTTTAATTGGCACGGAAAATGCAATCGATGTTGTATCACACTTCTTTTACTGGATAGATTTGATCTTTGTACAATTGATTTCACTTCTTTCTCATGCTTTTAGTTTCTGGCCACTTTTTGAAATTACATGAATTTCTTTTGTATATTTTTCAGCCTGGACATGGGAGTTGATTAAATAAAAATGGCTGACGCTGCTGCTCTATCCCTTTGGAACCAACTTCGCTTTTTTGTTGCGTATTGCTCGTCTTCTCTTCTTTCTTGCAATTTCGTTGACGATTTATCAGTTGAAGCTCTCCCTTATTATTTTCGAAGAAATCTGCATAATTCTGATTTCATTACTTCTACCGGACTTTTTGATTGCATCCGGAAAATTGCATCATTCTCAAATAGTTTTATTCTCTTCTCGTGTTCAAACTTGATAGCCGCATCATGGCGAAATGCATTCATTAACTTTCGGAATTAAATGCCATTTTCACTTCAATGACTGTCACTTTGAATTGCACATAGAAATGGTTTTAAAATTGTATCTTTTTTTAATCAACACTTAACAAGCAAGACGCATCACTGCGATGATGGGACTATGGAAATATTTGCTGTCATTTTTTAGATACTCATACATTTGTTTTAATTCATCATCAATTTGAAGAATTAGCATATAAATAAAAAATATGTGTGTTTATCTTAGTCAATTAGTGTTGACTAAAAGAACTATCCAATTGCAAAGTAACTAATTTTCGGAATATGATATTCATCATTTCCTTACCTCAATGGCATAATAACAATAATTTGAACAATATCCGGCGGGTTAAATAATTCACGCAGTCAATAGGTCTCCCTATCTAACACTTAAATTCCATTCAATTGCAGCATCATTTTTCCGCTTCTGCAATTTTAACTTAACATGCACTGCATATAAATGTAATTATATAAGTTTAATACAAAGTTGCTCATATTGCCTTTTGTGCTACGTAGGGCCCACAATGATGTTCATCATAAGCTTATAATTTTCCGTATATGAACAAAATTTATTTGAGTAAATGAAAATTTGCTAGAGCAAGCTACTAGCCAGGTTGCATTTCATAAGCTTCAGCATTAAATATATTCGTGATGTAAGTCTAAACATCTTTAATTCTCCTATGGAACAACATATTTTCTCAGTGTTCCGCATAATCTCCCATCGACAGCTTCTTCCTAAAAATAAAATCTGCATGCTCATAGATGGACATGTCTATTATAGTTATACATCATTCAAATATTGATATTATAACCAAATTGAGCAAAAAGCAAGGGTATCAGAAAGCTCATGTTTGAAAATAAAATTGCTTTCAGTGAAGCGAAAAAGAAAACAAAGATTGTTCTTGATGTGGCGGACAAGTAAAATAAACAAGAAAAACGATAAAAGGAAATTACACTCAAGGAAGCAAGTTTTCCACCAAAAATGCACTGATTACCGCAATGATTAAGAATCTTGTAATAGTCAAATCGAAGAGGGAGTGAATCTCTATATAGGGGACAGCTTAATGGTCTCTGATGGAGTCGTCAAACACCAGGTGAATATTCGAAGCGGTTTCTCATTGGTAATTTATGGATAGTACAGATCCAAATACGGTTGCAAGACAAGTGACCATCATCACAAGAGAAAGAGATTTCGTGCTAGAGTTGTTGCATAATATTGTTCCACAGCATTTATACAGCATTGTCGAAACTCCGATCCTTTTTCGCAAATCTGCAAGGCCTTTGTCACATGTTGTCTTGAGACATTGGCGATAGACTAAACTATTGGCCGTAGCTTTCGAGCACAACTGACAACCTGTTACGATGGCATCCGTTCCCTTTGCGCAATTGTCACATTGATAACAGTCCAATCCTTCAACCAAACTACCTTGTAAACACAGACTGATGAATACACAGACGGATATAGCACTGACGAAGAGATTCATGTTGAGCACAATGTCGATAAAATAGTTTAGCTGATTCTTAAATAGCGTTATCAGGCGACGATGTTATCTCGAATTAAGTTTTCAATAGAGTTGTTATGGTATCAAATACAATCAGTCTTGCAGGAGAGGTCGATTGAAGTGGTCATAAACGATCATCAGATATCTTTCATCATACGCACGCGCTTTATCATTTCCGACTAAAGCCAGGGACATCTATGATTTATATAAGATATCTAGATATCATATAGATATCCTATATTAATCATAGATGTCCCTGCTTAAACCACCTTAAACCTTCGACTCCTAGATATATAGGACGGGAGCTAATGACACTTTCTTCCTAAATTCACACGCAAAGGGCTTAACAGCATGGATTTGTAGATCTTGAAACGCTGAATACAAAAAACAAATTCTTGAGTGTCACAGCCAGTCGCTTTCGGCTATAGGTAAGGCTAAAGGATTCCCATTGGAATCCAATGGTAAAATTCAAGAAATTTCTATGGATTGTGAAACACTTGGTACAGTAGGTTATTATGTAGGTATATTGATATTCTCAGAAGTCTAAATAAATTTCCAGCATTTCTTCATTATAAGCAAACTAATTCGTTAATCGTTTCATTGGAACAACAAGAAACTACAAGCAATAAGAAATTGCGTGGCCGCTTCTAAAACATTTTCTTTAAAATACATCAGCTGCACGAGCAGTCTACCTGGAACAGATAAAGCAGTAGTGTTAAAATCTAGTCATTATCATTCCATAGCGTGTATTTACACTGCTCTCTCCGATATCATTATTCAGCTTCTTCATGATTTTCATCATCGCACCAACAGTAGAGGGGACAACGAGTCAGCTATCTCAAGAAATAATTCAGATTTGCTCTCTTCATAACATAAATCAGAATTACAAAATAAAACAACCAAACAGAATTCACGAATACTCCAAGTACTACAAGATTTGGAATTGTTTCTCTGGGCGCTCTGGGGAATAGCTTTTCTACAGACGCTTCCAATATAGAATGAAATGTCTTGGTCGTCACAGTTCTACGATAAACAATGTGACAATAAATTTCATTAGTGCTGTGTTGAGTCGATCGCATGAACTTTGATAACGATGCATTATATAAGCTTCTGATTAAGTCTATTTTATACGTCCAGTATTTGAAAGATGTGCATGTAGCTTTACTTGTAGTTTCAAATTTTCTTTGATTCAAATTTTTTTCCATTCAATAAATTTTGAAGGACATGTTAATCATCCGAACCGGGCGCTGAAACTTACGCATGGATGCGGATCCCATCCTATGGAACGTCTAAACTATCGCCACGAATGACATGGAATTCATGGTGCAACACACAATAGTAGGTTAACTTTCCGAAGGTGGAACTCATCTGCAACCTAGGACTGCTACTTAGGAATGCCATCACTATCATAATTTCAAATAGGTATTAATCACGTATCATTTGAATTTCCAATTCTCTACGTGATGTGGTGTGATAGATGATTGTGATTTGACTCATATGCTGACTTATACTGCACTAATATTGAAAACCTACCCGCTTCGCTGTAAGTGAGAATATGTCCGTTTTATTCAGATAAGTTCTTTTTCAAACTTCTTCAACATTTTTTCTCATTACCGCTAAACGGCACAAACTGAATGTAAGGTGAACGAAGGCTGAAAACAAAACAATCAGCGAAGGCATGTCTTTGTTCTCTCGCATTGACTGCAGATTGTTTACTTTGTATGTTTGTGTACTTAAGCGGTAATGAGGAAAAATGTTGAAGAAATTTGAAAAAGAACTATTGAAATTATTTGAATAAAACCTATATATACGCACTCCTTACATCTCAAGGATTCTGAAGATACCAAACATGAACACTTTTGATGAAAAAGAGAGAATATAACATTTTCAGTCAAAAAGGTCATGATTTTGTGATAACTTCACGATATCACTCATTTCTCATTAATTCTCTGATTTTGATGACCAGTACTCTGTAAATCGCTGGATACGAAAATTACATACAAACATACACCAAAATCACATACAATTTGAAACTAACATTTGATACGAGATCCTGGTATGTCTACAGAGATCTGGTATGTTTTTCATACCACATCTCATTTTCTTTCGCATGTGATTGGTAGCGATACGAACTATTCTATCTGTGATTGGCTGTTTTACACTGAAATGCGAGTTGTTGGTATGTTTTATATACGAGACCTGATGCAAATTCATCCTCATTCGTATGCCTCTGGTAAGTGTTTGGTATGTGCAGCTTTAAGTCACATAGCAAAAAAATATGTGTTACATACTACTGTCAAATAACTTTTTTCGGTAATACCCGTACCAGTCGTGAATATTTTTGTTTGATAGAGTGATATTTAAGTACATTAGATTTATTGAGAATTTTATGCTCCACGAATATGTCGTCGATGCTACTTGTCTAGCAACATTAACAGGACGTTTAGTTAACTCTACTTTATGACCGAAGTTGATAAACATCATTTCATTTAAACGATATCTTTAGTGAAATCTTGTTGACTTATATATCTCAAACATAACTATTTTTGCGTTCATGAATTATAATGTGTTTTTATTTCTGATTGATAATATGTTTAATTTCAAAATTACATAATGCATAATTGTTGATGGTTGAAATCTTATTGATTATTCATGAAATGCCTTAGACTTACGTGTATTAAAATCGAATTCAGTATTGAAAGTATGCTGAAGCATCTTTCTATCTGATTGAAAGGAGCCTTCGCATGTGATTGGTATTGAGCGATTTACAGTGTATATCAAAAGAAGGCTCAGGAAATGATCATTCTCCCCCTGCCAGATTCATTATCATGCTCCCATGTCTTCCTACTGAAAAATTGAAATTTGTAAATTGAGCGATTTTCATATTTTCAGCACTGATCATCAAATGCAATAACGGATGCAAGTCTATCATAGCTCATTTTAAAGCTGAGAATGCAAGCTCTCAAAATAATGGAGTATATGGCCCACTTTTGTGCGGCACGATTGGAAGGCATGAGAATCAACTGAATTTCGACATGCTTTAGGTGGTGCGTTTTTTATTATCAGCCTTGTATTTGCAAAGAGGATTTCAGACCTTCAAAAATGCTTTTCAAAACCGGTCATGAATCTGACTTTCCCGTGCACCAAATTCGACGATTGCTTGTGAAAAGTTTTAAAATTAGCAAAAACTCGAAAAAATCACAACAACAAAAGCGCAGGTCGGCGGTTTATTTGTGTTCCATGAGGTCCACAGAAAGGATGCGACAAGGGCCCTGGCATAGATAAAACTAACCTCACATGAACCTTAGATACAGATGATATGCCGCGCGATTTCAGAAAATGTTTTACCGTCACTACAAGATCGTTGCATGTGAAATTGCTGAAAAATTCATTCAAAAATCCTTCTATCGGTGCGATTCCTTCGGATTCGAAGAATTCAGGCCATTTGGCATAAGCTTAGTATATCATTTTAGTCCATCAGATCATTTGTTTAGAAGTTGGCAGACCTGTGTCGATGTTGTGTCGATGTTGAGAGATGTGTACTAGGCATGCCATGATTCCTGATATTGGATGAAATGGCGGTTTTTCATGTCTGTTCTCATTTTCAACTGCGGATGCAACTCCACGTTTGATTATTCTGTTTACATAGAATTCAACCACTTTCGATAATGTTTTGTTCATGGCGACAATTCAGTTTGCAAATTCGCATTTCGCATTTACTTGGCTCAGTGAGATTGACCTATTGATGCTCTCTCCTCAAATCATTTCCAATTCATCATCTAATATAGTCAATCTGTACACAAAGTGCCGCTTTATTGATAGATCAATAATAACCACTCAATTTAATTCTAATATGGATTAGCCCTTGGCTGTCAGCACAAAAGAACAGATGTCGGCGAAATCATACTTTAAAATTACACAAAAGAAGCGGCCAAGTACATTTATTTCTCCTTTCGATCTCTGTCTCACTCTATCTGTCTCTCTCTCCGCTTGTTGCATTTTCTTTCTTTTTTTCGTTCTTTCTTTCTCAATGCACTGCCAATTCAGCTACTTTACATTTCTGAGATAGATAAATGCGTAAATGCGATGATAACTGACATGTAGTCAAGTAAAATTTGCATGTTGTAATCAATGTTATATTTGACGGGAGGGAAAGTGGGGAAGTTCCCCTACACTGCCACGTCTCATCCCCGGTACTGAAGATATGCCTTTGAAGATGAAGATAATATTTTACCGGTTGATAGGTCTTGCATTGCCTCAACCAGATGGATTTAGCATCAATTAATAATTTTTGTGAATATGAACAGCATTAAGAGGTGTATACAGGCCTAATTGCCTCACGATTCTTCATAAACTTAATTGTATAATCCTGAATAATTAGCATTCTTCACTAAAAAAGATGAATTCGAGAAGCAGAAAGTGCTTTAAAATGGAATATTGAAAGGTAACGAAACCATCATAAACAGAGTGGAATCCAGAATTCTTTCTTGTTTATTTCAGGGTCTTGTCGACAACGCACACATGGTATTTGATTCATCATATGAATGTAATAAAATTCTTCACAATACAGAAAATCAGGTTTGGGAAATATGTTCATCTTTTACTCTGTGAATATTGGTAGAAGTCCGATCTTTGTGAATTCATTGTAGGATGCATGCATTGGGCCTATCCCCTCCTTATTTCATTTATGGCTCAACTATTTTCAAAATTATTCGCGGGCATTAGGTGCGAGGATGAGAATGGTGTCACGAGAATCACCACTTTTTCAGCTTTGGTTACGACGCTGACCCAAAACTTTCTGTCGAAATTTGCGATTTCTGATTCCCCCCTACTGCTATCGAGCTCTAATCCAACACTGGTTGTAGGGGACTTTGTAGCAGCTGCAAATGGAGCAGCTCTTGAGTGACTTTGTTTGTATTTTCACTGTGATTAATATCATTGACTTTAAGTCAAGTTATGGTTCATTCGGAGTCACCGTGTCTAATGACAGTCTTTGTCTATGATAGTCTTCAGAGAGATTTCTGTATTAATTCCCAGTCATTGTACAAAGCAATTCTCATTGACTTAAACAATGATGAACGATTGACAAAATGCCTTCTCAATGGCAAACAAAACACATGCAAGTAAGTACATTTGCCAATAAACAACATTACGTGTTTTTGTTAGTGCGACTCAAGCGATTACATTCGCATAAGGGCGGCATCTGTCAGAACATTCAATATCACATTATAGTCCGGCAGCCAGAACGAGTTTCTGCAGGGAACGAGGCCGAAAATGAGACTTTTACAGAATGATGTACACCCTAAGCCTACTACGAATCGGTGCGTCTGCCGAGTTCTAGTTATTTCCTCTTCTCGTCAGACAGGATCAAAGAAAAAAAAACATGTAGATCCAAAGGGACACAGATGGACACTGTCTTTGGCTAAAAATGAAATATTGTATGTTTTCTCTGATTAAACGAAGCGTACTAAGCCGAGGGTTATAATTTTTGACATGAAATGTCTTTCGGTCATTTCCTTTCATGTTCATGTACCCCTGTCTATAAAGCTAAACACATTTAGATTTTGAGATCCTTTTAATGTTGGCAAACACATGCATTTTAAGCAACTTTATCTACATTCGACCACATTCTCACATACATTGTCGATCAGAAGCATGATAATAGCACATGCATATAATAGGAAATGACCTGAAGACATTCCATGCCAAACATTATGTAGGACTCTGGGCTTAGTACGTTTCGTTCAATCAGAGAAAACATGCAAAATTTCATTTTAGCCAAAAGCTGCAATATGCGACCCATTGGATTAACATGTGTGTTTCTTTGACTCTGTCTGACAAGAAGAGTAACTCACTAGAACTCGGCAGACGTGCAGATTCGTAGTAGGCATATGGTGTACATTATTTTGTGAAAGTCTCATTTTCAGCCTCGCTCCCTGCCCCTGCAGAAACTCGCTCTGGCTGCCGGACTATTAGCAGAGATTGGCAGTCCGTGTTCTCGAAAGCTTTTCAAATGATTCCTCGGTCGTATAATAGAGTCGCTTTCAAGTCACAATATGCCTGCATGCAATGTAATATACCTGCATGCTCTAATAGAAGACTATCTGAAAATAATCAAATGAAATAGAATCCTGTGTAGTACATGAAATCAGTCAGATATACACTTTAACCCGTGATGTTGCTCGCAAATACTTTCAACTTGCATCGTGCTAAACTTTTGCAGAAAATAACATTCAATTTCAAAAGCAGTTTGTGAGATTTTATAACCACTATATGATACACCTTCATGAATTGAATCAAGGAAAGTGAAATTATGGTGAAGCCTACAGACAGTTCTTAAATTATTAACGAAGGCATCATACTCGTAGAATCATCAACTCTTTGGAGAATATCAATTCGAGTAAACGCATGGGAAGTTCGTAATACATGTAAAAGTTTAGGGATATGAAAGTAGTTGCGCAGTAGGTACATTGCATCATGACATGATAGCACTTTCAGGCGGGAACACAAAACTTCAAAGGTGCGATGAAATCATATAATCAACGTCTCGAGCGACTGCACACCTAAGGCTGCTCCCAAATAAAGTGACCTTGTCCATAGGAACATTCTTCAAGTTGGGAAGAAGATGTTCAATGTCTTGGAGAAGCAGCGAATCAAAACAGCCAATGCTAGTCAATTTACACTTGAAGCTATTTAGCTCCAAACTAATGTTCTTACATGCTGGAATAAATTTCTTCAAATCAGCGACTATATACTCAGGTTTGCCAGGCAAGGTAACGTCGTCCAAATAAGTGATCTTAAGAGGGCAATTAAGATTTCTGAAAGCTTCATGAAGCCCAAGCCTATTTCAAATGTTGAGGACGTAACCGGGTAATACCACCTGCAGAACCAGTTGGAAAAGACTTGGTGGCCTTAAGGATGCTGCTCCTATCTACCTTCAGAGAATTCGACTGATTTAAGATCGGGAAAGGGCGTCAATTATCTGATCTAATGGAATGTTTTGCCTGCAGTGCTGACAAGATGGTTGTAGTGAAAAGCGCTATGGTATCTTCAGAACTCACAAGGAGTAATACTTTAGAGGCTAACAAGGGGGCCGAATCGCCCAGGGATATGAAGTCTTCAGAATCCAGTATTGATGCGGTCTACGGCGATTTCCACTGTCTAGCAGTGCACAGCTTGCAGTGCGAAGAACACAAGATCTTGTCAAATTCATAAAACGCTTTTATGTGGCAAAACAACACCGACCATTATGAAAATGACAACTCATCAAAGCAATAAAGCTAATTGTGGTCTAGCCGCATGTTAACTTGCAGTTTATTCACTGAACTTTAATTGGTGCATAGATATGCGATGGGCATCTCTGTTGAGTTAGAAAAGAAGTCTTCACAGCATGCTTTATGTTCCATGCTAGAATTGTTGATGAAACCGATCAGAAAGTTGATCTTAAATGTCAACTCTTTTGGCCGTCTGCCAAGACGGTCAGTGTTCATCAGACAAGTAGCAAGCATATAACAAAAACCTGTCTAATTAGACATTCACTGATGAAGAGAAGTTTGGACAAAAGTTACATCTGTTGGAGAAGATGAAGTGAAAAATATTTGATATTCAATATTTGATGAGTTTAAAAGAAGATTTCCTTCAGAAGATGATAAAAACTTGACAGCTGTGTAAGTTCTTAGAAGGCTTCATTTTCAAGTTTTAGAATGAAATTGTTACAGTGTCATCACATCAATGTATGATTATCAAATACGTTTAGAAAAAACAGAAAAATTGGAGCTTATCAATGATAAGCTAATAGGATTGTAATTGTCACATCTGTGCCCATGCTGTTGCTGTACTACCTGGAACACACATGCATGGCAATCTACACCTCTAAAATGAAATCAGCATGATGACCAAGTGATGCTTATTAATGCTTTAGACACAGGCGCAGCGCATGCATATTCAACAGTAATTACTTGAAATTAATGTAGCAAGTAAGCGACATGAAGAGTGGGGAGCTACTTATTCGCGTTTCCATGGTTTCAGCCAATGTAACTGTTCACAATTGACCAGCGTCTTGGACTTGTTATTGGGATTCATTTTGAAATGATGAACTGCCTGCCAGCGATGGCCGAGTGGATGTTGCCAATCTTCCGAGAAAGCAATCCACGATTAACACTTGTGCTACCATCATATTTTACGGACGTTGTTTACCATGATTTAGTAAAATGGCAAAATGCGATGCTCAATAATGTCATATTAAAATATTGAGCTATTACACACACTTTCCAGTCATCGGTACACATACATATTTATGAATACGACGCTCTGATATCCATCATTAGAAATTTAAAAATCAATTTAAAAATATATCTTCATTAAATAAAAGTGTTTTCATTTTCACCCGTGTCTGGACAATGTGCTCTTACTTACATAAATTTGAAGTTCCTCATGCTGTGACATTTCGAAGTGACTTGCACAAAACCAGGACACTGGGAATGGCACGAATTTTCCTTCCAATGAATCTATTTCATCCTTCCTACAGTTTCTCTAAATTGCTCATTCATCTCAGATGTCTAAGTTTGCTGTCACGTGACAAGAGCATTCACGCTTGCATCAGTTGGATAAATCAGTTTTCCAGCTGACAAGCAAAAACAGATTTGTTGTGTCTGAACTCACTTATCCAGTGCTTCTCAGTTCAGTCCGTTTTGTTCACACTTATTTTCTCGGATGTAGAGATGGCGCGCAAATACAGTGTATAACACGTAAAGTTTACGAAGGAGCCGTTTCGCGTGTTATTTGTTGTGATTGTCGCAATTGAACCATTCAAACATAAGAAAACAAAATGAAACAACACAGCATTTCCGATAGCTGTAATGGCTGCATGATGTGATCATTTATAAATAAATCAGTTTCAAAAGTAGTACAGAACTTATTGTGAAAGATTAATAAAAAATATATTTTTAAGTCGTATTCCGCATGCTAGAGGCATTTTGTGTCTTTTCTCCTGCTCTGACGAGAAGCGCAATTCTCTGACATTCCTGTGCATTTTCCAGTAGCCACCTCGCTGGATCGGAATCAGAGACAATGAAGTAGACTTCAGCTTTCTCTGTATTCTGCTTTGAAATTCCCCTGGGCTTAGTTTTTGGTGGAGGGTTGGTCACGATAGCACTGGAATTTTTCAACAGGTTGATGTGAAGCAGGTCAACGAAAAGTTGTTTTAGATGAAGAGCTTTGACGAGTCACGAATGGCTTTGAAGCAGGGATGCGGAGTCGGAGTCCTATCATTTTTGCTGGACTCCGGCCTATAACTAGAGCCAAAATATAATACAAACAAATTATTTATCCTCGTGCATAGCTGTCACTGTCTTGATGTCAACTTTCTCCGCCAAATAAAAGTACAGAGACAGCAGTGCATGCAAAGCTTGTAATAGTTGAGGGAATGAACCGTGATAGTGAAAAAGGGATTGTCTTTTCACTCGGTGATTTACTAGGGAAGACAAGCCTTCCTAGCCTCGATCAAACCTACGTATCAAATAGTCCGGGAGCTAGTGTGAAGTTGTGCAGGGAACGAGGTAGTACATAAAACTTTCACATAGCATAGTACACCTCTAACCTACTGCAAAACTTCGCGTCTGCCGGATCAGATCATTTGCTTTTAAGAAATAGACAGGATAACAAAATCCTATGTATTTCCAATGGTAAAATTGTGACATTTAAGGTGTTGACTCCATTTTTTCGAATTTTTGCTCATAAAAGTTACACAAATTGGTATTTTGTTGAACTGGTTATTATAGAAATCATCCACAGATCATGATCTTTCAAATGAGCTGTCATTTTGTGACAGAGGATGAAGTAAAGTGTACAAACAGACACTATTTATTAGAGTAAATCAATAATTTTCCTGAAATTTCTATGTTAAAATTTGCAGTTACACCAACGAAAAGTGTCTGTTTGTACACTTTACTTCATCCTCTGTCACAAAATGACAACTCATTTGAAAGATCATGATCTGTAGATGATTTCTATAATAACCAGTTCAACAAAATACCAATTTGTGTAACTTTCATGAGCAAAAATTCGAAAAAATGGAGTCAACACCTTAAATGTCACAATTTTACCATTGGAAATACATAGGATTTTGTTATCCTGTCTATTTCTTAAAAGCAAATGATCTGATCCGGCAGACGCGAAGTTTTGCAGTAGGTTAGAGGTGTACTATGCTATGTGAAAGTTTTATGTAGTACCTCGTTCCCTGCACAACTTCACGCTAGCTCCCGGACTAAAAGGTCACATTAGAGACAAAAATGAAATACTAGTTTGTTTGAAAACATTATCCTGATACCCTCCAGTTAATCGTGTGTGATGCCTCATCCAAAGCGCATATTCAAATCCAAAGTGTACTCATTTTTATGAGAAGGATGGGGATTTTCCTGCCTGGTAGAGACTGGAGAAAAACCGTGTGAAGCACACACCAAGAAGATGGGAGGAGCCGAGTCGTATGCATCCAACTGAAAGCGACATTTGATGAACTTTCATCGAAAATGATTGATAATTGTTACAGTAATGATTACTAAGTATATGTTCAGGTATGCCTATAATGATCTATGACGTAGGTTACCACTTAATTTTTCAAAAAACTAGGCTTTATATATAGGCCGCCCGGAGTCGCGAGTCCTATCAACCCCGGAGTCGGAGTCCTATCAAAATGATAAGACTCCGCATCCCTGCCTTGAAGACGGAAGCGTCTTCCAGAAATCGCTGTCGACATGGTTCTGTATTGATGACTTGAAATATTGCTTGATCATATCTGGAAACATCACAGATACATTTCATTCAAAGCATTTTTACTTGCTGCATGATCGGCTTCTGCATCACGTTCTGGATAATGTAATACAGATCCCTGATTATATCAAAATTGAAGAGATCGATTTTCAAGACTTTGCACATGCGGTCTTCTTGCTTGGTTAGGCAGAGCATCTAGACGATTATTTTTTATGCCCCGTGAACTTTGTGCTACACAACCTTTTGCTTTACAGACTGCAATGATTCTTGTCGAGGTTGATAGACTAGCTTCCTGTGTAGCATGAATTGAATAATAAAGTTCTTCCTTCGTGTTACTCTGATTTTCTGTACAAATGTAAGACATCTATTTTGTATGTGTGACGGTAGTTTCAGCGTCAATGAAACCTTCTGCAATGCATTCAATACTACGAGCACTTATGCATAATTCTCGATATTATGACAAGTAGGCATGCCAACACTCATATCTTAACTTATTAAATGAACTTGTCATGCTCCAATTCACTGTTCTGCCGTGGAGACATTCTTTATTACTAAGTTAAGTTTGCGGTTGTTTCATGCAATGATGAATGTCTCCTGATATGTCATTAGGATCCTAATTAGTCATAAGGATCTAACAGCTTATCTACTCTAGTAATCTTACTTGTCATCGGATGCGCTTTGATCAATTCATGGTGTCTCAGATCATTTCAGATTAACAATTTTGTGTTTTCCATTCCTATTGATGAGGAGCAGTCGCACACCTTAATGACCTCCTATTAAGCTCATCCATTGTGTGCACGCACGTGCATGTCTGTGTGTAGTGCAAGACAAGATCATGCAATCACTGGAACTAAATCTGATGAAATTTTTTATTAACTGGAAAGAAGCAGCACTTTAGGTGATATTACCACTGCATCTTCCGTTCTGAGAGTGAAAAATTGAACAGAATGCACCTTTAACCAGCATTATTCATGACTTCAAAATAAAACACTAAATAGATTAACTTTCTTTATACTCGGAAACACATTATGCACGGAGCCTTTCTTCCTTGTGGCCTAGTTGCTGTTTATCTCACTCTCATTCCTTTTGTGTTGAGTGTTAAGAAGAGTGTACTTATTTTAAAAGTCTTAGATTTGATCCGACCAAGGTTGAACCAAGGTCTCCCGCACACAGGCGAACGCTCTACCACAAGGCCACAACGCGCCGCGCCGTTTATCAAACAGTAATGCAGTTGACATTGTAAGCAATAGTTATAATGTTATGGCTACTACAACATCATTAAGGGAAATATATTTCAATGCATCCGTGTATTTTTTAATGATATTTAATAAAGGCCAAGAGTATCAGAGAGCTTAGTGAGAGTGAGAGAAATGTTTTTTGGGAACTGCAGCTAAAAATCGGAATGCAATGCGAACCAATATCAAAGCAGCGCTGATAAAATGTCAATCACGAAGGACCTGTGAAGATGCGATTCACATCTTCGGGAAAAGGAAGTATGACACAATGAAGTCCGATAATGCGGAGCACATACGTAGATCAGATGTTCCCAACCTATGGTACGTGAGGGCTTGTCAGCTGGTACGCGAGTACATTCCCGAAGTAGGCTATATGTATCATGATGAAAATCTAATCTATTCATGTCATAGACCAAATCTATTAGGAAAAGTGTTGGTCAGCTTGAGAAAATTAGATAGACGACAAAATTCGATGCATTAATCACTTAATCATAATCTCAAAAGACGAAGATTTGTCTTGTGCATAGATTTCGTCTTGCTACATCTAACTTTGTATTAGGTTGTCTAGATATCAATGGGACAGGCGATGTAATGACATCTATTGAGCGACCGACAGGTCGGAATCGACAGTATTCCATGCATTTTCGATTATGCTTGAAGCTCAGCAAGCCACAATGACGTTTTTGAAAATGCTTATGACATAGAAATCTATATTCAACTTTGGCAAGCCAAAAGTATTCACAAATATTATAGGCTACGTTTCTTGAAAAACGATAGACAATCTGTATTTGATCGTACATATTTTCACATTGTATCTTGAAACAGCATTCATGTAGATATCTATGTGATCTTCAGAGATGAATATTTGAAATAAAATATAAGAATTATATCTTTCCTGACATTAACCTTTATTTTGGACTTAGTGGTACGCGGGGAACATGTAAGATTTCAAGTGGTACTGAGACATCAAAAGGTTGTGAACCACTGACATAGATGATCACTGGGAAGACTTGAAATTGACGATAACGAACACATAATGAATGTGCATCCGAATTAAAAATTTATCTGAACAGTCATTTAGCCAAAAACCTGACCGATCAGACCAATTAACTAACAGCAAACAGCTGTTGTGCATTCTACAGTAGTTGCACTGACTTAAACAATGAGGACAGTGAGATTTCTAAGCTTGCAGACATGTTGTCAGATGTGCTGTGAAACTTGAAGTTCATTTGAGTTGCCGATTCAATATGACATAAACAACTGACCAGATACTTCAGTTAATCGAATGGCTGCATGTCCCTCGCAAAAGACCAACGCGAAATGGAGCCTTTTTAACTGCTCAAATAATTTTTTTGAACCGCAGAAACGCAATCTCCGTAAGAAACTGAATCTTTTCATATAAATACTTTCACTTACAGTGTACATATACATGTATACATATACTTTTTTGAGTCGACACTTTACCTGCTGGATACTGCCTTGCAAGACGACTAACTTACGAATTGCCGTTTTACAAATGTTGGGTAACAATCTACAAATTAAAAGTAACAAGAAAATCATGATCGAAATATGGAAGAAAATGTTAGTAGTTCTAGGGCTCTACGCAAAACCGCTTGCGTAGGAGGCGAGGAGGTACCAAATGAAGGAAGAATTACGAAGCAACTACTGCAGAAATGTTGGAATCACAGAATTCCAACTTTTCGCTTTGTTTATTTTAGTGAGACTAGAATGAATAATTGGTTTTTGTTGATGGTCATTCCAGCCGTTCATCTAGACACAGGTTTGTGTCAATAATGCCAGATAATAAGAAGAATCAAATCACTGAAACATGCAACAGCTGTAGATTTTTGCCGTACGTTTCTAGCAAATAAATGATTCTATATGTACAGAGAAATATGATAATTGCCGTGAATACTTATACGGGCACTGGTAAACTGTCAATGTGTAACAACCAAAAACCACTGGCAGCCGGCATCGTTACGCCAGCACCGTTGTCATTACGAAGTATGTCTATCATGCTTTTTTGTTTCAATGTCATTGTCCGTTCTACACTGTCAACTGCTCACTGCCAAGCACATGCGAAGGGTGGAGACCAAAATCTATCTTGATATGTTGTTTTGGTACCAGACAATTACATATAGAATTGTTCTCATTGTTGCTACCAAACACACGCGAACATATGCGAAGGGAAGTCAATATTGGCATGAAAAACATTCCGAATTCTCTGCAAGTATACGAGAATTTCGCATCAATTGTTAGTTTCAAATTGTATGTGAATTTGTATCAATGCGCATGGGATTTTCGTCTCTTGTGATTTACTGTGTTTTATTATTGTAGAATGACGGACTTAGTAAGGCTGGAATTATATACATGTACTGCCGCCAAAAGTCTCTTGACCGAAGTAAAAATACATAAATTTCAATATAACATATCATAATTTCATTATTTGAATTAACCATAAAAATCTTTCATGTTATATCAATTAATCTCTCTAGAAGTCGGCTTTCTATGGCTGATCATCTCATGCATTCTAGCGCAGCCTTGTTGAATATGAACACGTTTCACGGGCGTCTGTTATGTTTCAATGGCTATCATTACGTTCTTCACTTCTTGCCATAGAAATTGACAACAATAAAACCTCTAGAATGGAAAATTAAGCTTCATGCAATGCACAATAACGGCACATAAATCGCACGCATTTTCACTTAGATGCACCTGCCAACGTCTGTATCATTGGGTTAGAATCAGTCACATGAGTAAATCGAAGCTTTTAATTGGTTCTTCATGCCCCAACTTAGTTCCCCCGGATGTGCCGCGACCTTGAGTCAATTTCCATTCTAGCGAACTTCAGATAAAACAGTTTATTTCTATGCTTCTTGCACTGCCAGCGATTAGGACTTAGTAAGGCTGGAATTATGTACAATCGATTATGGAATTAACTACGAACAAAATCGAAGTCGTGAAACATCAAAAAGTATAAATAGTCAAAAAGCAACGCTCTCTAACAGCTTCTCGTGAATTTACGGTGACTTATATCAATTTAGATTTAATTGGTGCAATACAATACAGTTAAATTTAGTTTATCAAATATACCAAACACGCCGGTGTACAACGGTGAATATACCGGTATACCGATTATAGATTACGGTGATGAAGCCCTAAGATATGGAAAAGGCTTCTATTGGATTTGTAAAAGATTGAACGTTAAGGATAACCAATTGACGGCCGTGTCAACATTCAGCAGTTATTTCACGTTCTTCGAATTCACACCGTAAACCATGACCCTTATACCTTAATCCTAATTTTCTGTTCTGCTATAATAACACTTTCTGTTCTGCGTTAATTGTGATATTGCTTTGTCTCTTAAAAATGCCTATTTGTGTGAACAAATGTGTAAAATGTGATGGAAACTACTACAACAACAAAATATTAAATGAACTGAAGAACCTGAAGTGGTATGAAACCTGGATACTACACCAGACATCCTCATCACCTAAAAGCTTTACTCCCACTTGTTGCTGCAATCATTCCATTGAAGCAGTTATGATTGGTGACGTCACCGTCTCACCTCATCATCTATAAGGAGTCTGACATTTCCACTTCTCAGCAGTTTCCTGCATCATGCAATATGAGCTTGTGTTCTTTGTATCAATGCTTCTATGGAAATTGACCGCCACATCTTCTGTCACTTGTCCAAAGATCCGACAATCAGAAATTGACCAAAATGGCCGTGGATTGTTCAAAATGGCAATTATCGATCAAAGTGACCAAAGCAACGTCGTGCATTCAAATCTGTCTGTTGGAAAGTCCTCGATGCATAGCTGCACGTGCGGATTCATCAGAAATGAAATGTATTATTTATGAGAAATTGATTTTGCTTCATTTTGAGAGGCCTGTCCAAAATTCGACCATTAGACGCGAAGGTATTTGGATACTGGGAAATAATGGTAGATGTCCGACGGTTTTCAATACTTTTTCATGGAGAAAGTCTCGATATCTATTCGATGAAAAAGGTCTTCGTAATTTTACTGAATCAAGGAAATATTGTGAAGAACAAGGAGGCAAATTGGCAGAAATCAGTAGTACAGAAGAGTTGAAAGCTTTTTGGAACTTTTCACGTCGTCGTGTATTTTTTAGGCATATTCGCATTGGGGGATACCAACAGAAAGGTGCGCGTACTATCACTGACGGCTGGAGATGGCACACATCAGGACACAAGATAATCATGAGTGCAGAATTCTGGACCGCAGGCAATCCCAGTCACTGGACGGAGACTACTGTTGCAATATTACATGGCAAATTCAAACGATATTTCCGCAGACATCAAAGGGTTATTCTTTTATGTGAATGTCTTGAATTGTAAAACGAAAGATTACAAGTAATGACAGCAGCAACAATTCAAAAGTTATTCAAATTCTGAAAAGTCTTTGAAAATTCGCCCGACAATTACTGATGCATTGTTATGAAGCAATGTTTATGTCGCTGTTGTAGTCAGCGTTGTCAGAAATCTGCTTCATTGCCCACTCTGAGTGCCAACAAAAATAAGTGTGCTAAGTTCCTGGTGATGTCAATTTTTTCAATTCTATTGTCGCCAAACCATAAATAGCAATTCAAAACTTAGAATCACCAATCTCAACAGACTTTTATGAATTTTGACGTTTTATCGGATTATATAAATCGACTCACTACGACGCCAAGCTGGTTCAGTGAACTGATAATTCTAAATTAATAGTTAATTGACAAATTCAGAATGTCATTGAAAATCTACGATTATGCCAGAGAGGAATGGCTCTGCAATCGTATATCTATCTTCTAGAAAAAGTCTGATATTGTGATGAACACACATTTTATTTTGAAGACATGGAATTTTGGTATGATTCAAAATCTTGTCAGGACATCAACTATTCAGTGTCAATACAAATCATTTATAAAATTCCTTGAACTGTTCCGAAAAATGTTTCGAAATCCAATATTCTCTACATATAAGCGTTCATGCTGACTTTCAAGTGTCGATTGGCACCAAAAGATATGCCGTCAGAATAAAAGAATAAGAAATATATACAATTTGAAACAAAAAAGATCAGTGACCGCTCAGGTTTAGTTCATGTTTCCGGTTCATCTTCGGATTTAATTTATCGATGTGATTAGCCTCTGAGATGCGAGTTTAACAGGATTGTCATGCCTATCAATAAGTTCTATACCAATATCAATATGGCAACAAGTCAAGCTATATCGATAAGCTTGACAATCCTGTTAAAAAACCGTATCTCAGAGGCTAATCTCATCGATAAACTAAACATAAGATGAACCGGAAACATGAAATGAACTGAGCGGTCACTCATCTGATTGTTTCAAATTTGTATATATTCACTGTCCGTACATGCCTCCTCACCTACCATTGATAAAGGTCGTGCCGGCTTAAACCCCGGATAATGTAATTTATATTTTTATCACAATAATAAAATTTAGCTCCTAAAGAGATATATATTCATTTCTCCTGACAATTCTGAACAAACTCCCGCAAGCCGCTATTAGCTATAGAACAAGAAATATCCGCCCTAAGATATTTATGATGGGATATTTTACAAATGGTTTATGTAGGCAATTTTGAGACTCACATGTCAGCATGTAGCATGAACCTATGTTACATCTTTGATAAAGTAATTCATTGACATGAATAATGTGACATTTGGATTGTAAAGCACGAGATTGATAATCTGCTATACAATAAGCCATAATTCGACAGATGACATATCCAGAATGTCGGTGAGCAAAAGGGATGATGGAAGACAATGCACAGATATTTGCAGATTTTGCAGAGATATTTTTCATGAATAGTAATTTTCTGTCATCTTCAGAAAATTTAACATCAACATGGATTTTTGAGGACAGTAATGCAGGACATCTGACGGCGGGCGCGTAAGCGATTAAAATAGATAATTATACTCGTAATTTCAAAAAAAGAAGGTCAAAGAAAGCACATTTAAAACAGACATAGCACGAAAAAAGGAGTAGTCCGGCAGCCAGCACGAGTTTCTGCAGGGAACGAGGCCGAAAGTGAGACTTTCACAGAATGATGATCACCCTATGCCTCCTTCGAATCGGCACGTCTGCCGAATTCTAGTGATTCCTCTTCTTGCCAGACAGGATCAAAGAAAAACACATGTGAATCAAATGGGACAGAGATTGTGGTTTTTGATTAAAATGTAATTTTCTATGTTTTCTCTGATTAAATGAAGCGTACTAAGCCCAGAGTCATAAGTTTTGGCATGGAATGTCTTCAGATCATTTCCTTTCATGTTCATGCACCCCTGTTTATAAAAGTAAACACATTTAGATTTGGCGAGCCTCTTAATGTTGGCAAACACCAACATGTTGGCCCTCTTCATCCACATTGAACCACATTCTCACATACATTAGGAATTAGGAACTCGTGCCTCAATATCGACCATCCGAAGTCTACGCTCCTATCGCAAAGAGTGATCATGCTATGTTGCATTGAAAGACCGTTGCAAACTATCCTGAGGATAATTCTTACAAGAAATTGCTGGATTTACGGGACTGGAATTTGAACCTATATTGAGCCATCTACTTTCCCTGAATTTCGAGAATTTGTTTTCTGAATTGAGCCTGAATGACATGACTGCTAAATTCTATGATATTTTTATTGACTGCATCTCGTCTCTGCCGTAGATTATATTCGACGAACGTCGAATGACAAACCTTGGATCACTTCGAAATCAAGGTCCTAATTAACAAGCGCTACATAGCTTACCGATCTGGCGGATGGACTTCATATTATCACTACCGCGATAAGGTGAGGAGAGCCATATATGAAGCGAAACGCGCCTGGGCAAATCGCATTCAGAAGGAAGGAGTCTCCATCTAGCATATAAAAGACAAAGTTTTGGGTAACCTGCGAGATTATGAGTGCTGCAGAAGTGTGCCCCAAATGATCAAGTATCTACTGTGTTAAACTTCCTAAACGACAAATACACGTCTGTTATGAATAATGATCCTGCTGAGTTATTTCTCCCATGTCCATTTATCATTCCTTACAACTTCTTGGAATCAGAAGTTGAAAAACTTTTACTGGGAGTCAACCCAAGGAAGTCTCCTGGCTCAGACGGGGTACTTTCAATTTTGTGGGTGAAGCTGGCGTCTGGTCTTGCTAATCCCATTTGCGGATATTTAAAGATGTCTTCAAACAGCAAACTTACCTTTCCTATGGAAACAAGCGGATGTGGTTCCTGTACCGAAGACAAAGTCACCCAGTCTGTCAGATGCTCGACCTATAATCCCTACTGCCCATGCCTGCCAGACTGTTTTGGGCGGTTTATTGTGAAATTATTCTCCAGCGAATTATCTAAACATGCAGATTCAACGCAGTATGCCTACAAGAGGAAGAGCTCAACGAACTGTGCCTTGATACTGCCAACTGACGACAGCGCTAAAGCTCTATCATCGAAGCATATTTTCTTATTTTTTCTTGTCAACTGTTGACACTTGATCTAGAGAAGGGATTTGATCGTCTGTCCCATAAACTTCTGATTGAGAAAATGCTGAGAGACAATTTCGATCCCTGACCTTCGTCTTCGATCCACAGAGGGTCCGCTGGAAGTCCGATTTCAGTGAATACAAACAGGCTACAGTGGTGTCCCTCAGGGGTCATCGATTGGGCCCTCCTTGTTTGTATATTTCTTATCTACCTGAAAATAGCCTCCAATGTGTGCATGGTAAAGTATGCAGATGATATTTTTATATGTGGTCCAAATCCCAGTGTACTAAATGACGATTCTGCAATTGTAACCACCTATAATGAAATAATGACGTGGATGTTGAACAATGGGATGAGCATTCAAATAAGAAAATGTCGACAGATGACTATATCCTTGTCGTACTAATCACTATCTTATTTGGTCTGTCAATGATGTCCCATGTGTTGATGAACTAAAATTCTAGGAGTAACTTTTGATCAGCGCCTCACTTGGAAATCCCATTTTGAAATCGTTTGTATAAGAGCCTCGTCCAAAATGCACGTTCTTCGAACACTGAAGCCCTATTTCAACCCTAATGAGCTTTTCCTTATATATTCTGCGTGTATCAGAAGTGTGCTTGAATACAGTGCTCCATTATTTGCGTATTTGAGAAAGTATCAAAGTGACCTGATGGAAAGCGTGCAAGATAGATGCCATCGCATCATATGTGGCTCGGCCTCCTCATGCGGTTGTTCACTATTCGTCCCGCAACATTACAGACGAGCTATTCTTGGTTGGAACTTATTCCAGCAAATATTAACAGATGAAAGTCATACGATCCAAACGGCCTTTTGCTCCCGCGTACTACCACATACTAAAACACTTTCGTGTTCCATTGTCTTCAAATTACCTTCTACAGCGTTCATTCGTTTTCCCACTATGTCGAAATTAAGAAATTCGAATTTCAATGTATAACGGTTCTCGTTCGACTTGCTTGCTTACTTAATTTATTTTTTTGAATTTGCGTTTCTATTCGTATTGACTTGTTATGTAATATTAACCTTTGCCACATCCCATTTTGTAACTTGATTATGCCCCACGTATTCTCAATATTGGGTGTCTGAGAAAATATACGTTATTTATTATTATTATTACTATTGTCGATTAGATGCATGATGATAGCACATGCACCTATTAGAAAACACAAATGATCTGATAGACATAATCCATGCAAAAACTTATGACTCTGGGGCTTAGTACTTTTCGCTGTAATCAGAGAAAACATAGAGAAAATTCGATTTTAGCCAAAAACAGCAATCTGCGTCCCATTAGATTTACATGTGTTTTCCTTTGATTTTTGGTCTGACAAGGATGTGGATCACTCACTAGAAATCGGCAGACGCACCGATTCGTAGTAGGCATAGGGTGATCAATCATCATTCGTGAAATAGGTCTCACTTTCGGCCTCGTTCCTGCTGCAGAAACTCGTTCTGATGAAACCTTTAAGCAACAAACATTAATGACAAGATGCTATAACATTACAAATCCTTCTACACAACGAATTTATCGACTTTGACATGAATCTACAGGAGTGACTACAGTAGAGAGTTGAAAATTTTCCGTGGAAAATTATGGAAAAAATTGGAAAATTTTGGAAAATATTGGAAAATTATGGAAAATTTTGGAAAATTTTGAAAGTTTTGAT